>APFE031297823.1:0-16828 GCA_000404065.3 Pinus taeda
ACCTATGGTTTTGTGCATGATTTTCGCACATGTTTTTTGGACGTGATGGTTTTCGGTCCATGGTATTGGATGCTTCAACATGTATAAATATGTATTGTAACATTGAAAGGAACATAATGAAAAATCAAGTTGGTAGTCCCGGTTTTGGGATCCGATGGGAAATCTCTGTGTATATGTGTTATGCTCTCACATTTTTATTTTTCCTGTGATTTAGAATTCGTATGCAGGTAATTTCTGTATGGGGTTAAAAACTACAGAAAGTGTGTGTGCTCATAGAAATAGTTTAGGGAAATTGCATTAGATGTGTTCTTTGTTCTTTGATTAAAAGAAGTTGATTTCTCTATCCCTAGCTAAGGTTTTCATTGTTAAAATTGAATGGAACGAATGCTTATCATATTAGTTGCATTCTAGGAATTGAAAATACATCACGTGGCAAACCTTGAAAGGAAAATTCTTAATCAAGATCAGCTTAAAATTAATATCAATTAACCTAATGGAGCATTGTCACCTAACACAAAACATTTAGAGGTTCTAGGCTAGAGACGTGTTCCGTCATCGTAAAACATAGCAGTTGTCGCTAACTTGTCTACGATACATTCCGAGTGTGATACCTCATTCCATGTATGTGAGTATATCGTAGCTCGTCCACATACTTTCGGGTGTATATGGGAGGACAACATTAGGTTTCTATCCATCCTTAGGTAACCGAGTTGGCCACCTTGTAAACTGTGATACACCGAACACAACATTCAGGGAGATTTCCTACTCGTACTTCTTGGTTCGCCAGGAGGTATTCTGAAATTCACAGTTGCTTGGTAAACCTTTTGCCTAGTTTACCCCTTTCTGTTTATTTCTTTTTTGTGATAAAATCAATCAGCGATCATGGAGGAAAATCAAACCTTACCCTGTTATTCACAGAAAGCAGCGAGTAAACTGCCTTTACCACCCGAAGCTACACCTATCCGGTCAAAGCAGTCTCGTTTGACTAGATCCAGTACTTCAAAAACTTCTAGTTCTTCATCTGAATTACCAAAAACACCTATACCTGTAAGGATTGTGACCCTAGTTACTCCTACGGTTACTAGTACATCTGTTACTGAAATGGAATCTCCACAATTACCCGAGGAAAATAGAACTGAATCTAGTGAAATGGTAACCCAATTTGTTCAACAAGTTGATTCTCAATCCGAAGTTGTTCAACAAGAAATTACTTCTGAATTTGAATCTGTTCAACGGGAAGTTGATCCTGAACCTATCACTGTTCAATCAAAATTTACTTCTGAACCAGAAGTTGTTTACGAAGCCCAACCTGAACCTTTTATTTTACCAAAACACTTGGATCTTGAGGTTGAACTATCAGAAGTTGTTACCTTACCGGAAGAAGATCGACCAGTACATCCTCAGACATCCGTAACTGTCGAGACTTCCTCTTTACCTCAGCAACAAATACCAGAAATCTATTATAGACCAGACGGTGAAATTCTTTCACCTGGTTTGATTTCAATAGAAGAGGAACCTGAGGTAGAATCACCTAGAACTCGATTCCATTTTGGAACTGGACTTTATCTCTATCCTCATTTTACTTCTCCTTTTGATCCTGATTACTTTCAGACACTCGTTGATTTGTTAGGAAACTTATTTGGACATTTGACTATGGCAGAGTCAACGTCCCAGACCATACCATCTGTTACAGCTACAACAGAATCTTTTGTCACGACCTCTTCAATTTTTACTACGACACCTGAGTCACACTTGGATGCTGTTCCATCTGTCCCATCAGGTTACCAATCTTTATCGGGAACACACTCAGGTGTTGCTTCTAGCCCTTGGTCTTCACCAATGTCCTCTATTGGAATTTTATCTGGTTCCTCATTAATGGATACCGAATAGCTAGACCCATCTAGATGGTTCATCTAGTTACCATCCTATGTATCCACTTTACACTGGACTACCCCCATATGGAGAACAATATGCACATTCTCCTTATCCTCCATTTTCTATGGGGAAACCATATGTCGGTATGTCGTCGTCTTTAGGTCAGCCTGGAATGACTGTCTGTCAGTGGAAGCCAATAATGCCCATTCAACCTAGGCTTGTGTGTCCTTTACAACCTATGCAATCTGTCTCATCCATACCTACAACACTTGTTGTTACAGCTATACCGCAGTCACAAGCTCAGATTGTTGTATCTTAACCTATGCAAGCTGGTCCTTCAACCTCATACCCTCAAGTTTCAGGAATACAGATCCAACCTTCTCAGGAAGTTTTACAACAACCACTTGTGTCTAGAGTCCAACAACTTTAGGCTAGTTTACCTTTTACTAGAATGACTCAGACTTACACTGGTTTAGTGTATTTATAACCTGGTCAACCTTACATTGGTGGGAAACAACCATTAAATCAAAAGCCCTTGTATCAACAACAACAACCGTTGTTTCAATAGCCTTAGCAGCCCCAATATCAACAACAACAATTCCAACAATACCAACCTCAACATGGACTTGGACAACAAGCTTATGTTGGGTTTGGTCAACAACAAGTTTATCCAGGTCCTAGTCAACAAGTCTATGTTGGATTTGGACAACAAAAAATATACCCTAGTGCACAACAACAACCTTACACTGGATTTGCTCAACAAACTTACCCATATCAAGGTTACCAGAAGCAGATGCCTTATGCTGGTATGCAAAGGCCTATTGCCCAGGCAATCCCATCTTACCCTAGATATTCTCAACCTGACCTTAATAGACAGTTGCCTTTCGTTGCGACACTTGAGTTACCAGATCTAAAGCGACTCACCAATGGCCCAATTATTTATGCACCTTGGTGGTCGGTGATTCCTCATAAGTTACCTTCTGATATTCCGAAATTCAATGGAAACCCTGGAGAAGACCCGTCCAACCATGTCATGACTTTTCAATTATGTTGTTCATCAAACTCCTTGAATGATGATTTTGTTAGACTTTGCCTTTTCCAGAGAATGCTTACTAATCCAGTTGCGAAGTGGTACATTAAGTTACCACGAGCTTCTTTTGATAACTTCACTACCTTAGCTACCACGTTTTTAACCCACTTCCAGTTACCCGTACGATATGAAATTGGAACGGAACTATTAACCAAGTTTAAATAGACTACTGCTACTCATATCCTTGATCATATTCATGAGTGGCGTCATCGTCGTCGAATGGTTAAAACATATGTTCCTGATCAGCTCCTAGCTGAGTGGTTTATAAAATCTTGCTACCATCTATCACTGAGGATGTGGCAAAAGGTGGAGTTGTCACAGAAGAGCAAGTAATTTCTCATGTCCAATATTTGGACTTGATTTACACACAGTTTGGCACACTCTATGACAAGATCCCAAATGCAACCCGATCAATTTTCACTGTTCCTCCTCCACCATCGAGTAAGGACTCTCATGTCAGAGATGGTGTGATTGGTTCTTAGATCACAACAACAGGTAGACCATCTGGTCAAACACTTGCCATTTCCAATCAAACTTCAAATGCATCTGATTCCTCTCCTTTCGCTAGGAAACGTCGTTACCCATGTTTGAATTGTAACGATGAGAATTTTACGCAAGATTGTCCTCACCGCTCTGAAGTCTCAAAGCTTCTAAAGACTTCTAATACATTTACAGTGTTGACTGATCCTTTTCCAAACCTAGAGACACATATGGTTGCTACAGACCATGCTTCCACTTCCCAAGTGCTTATGCTATTTTCCTATAAGCCGAAAAATAATATTTTGGTGTCAACACGAACTAAAGATTATGGAGATGAACCGTCGTTGTCAAATAGCTAGGCTGATCAACCTAATCCATCAACCTTGACTTCGAATGATCCTATTCCGCCACCTATTGCACTAGAGTTAACAATAAAACCGACCAAGGGAGTTATATATAAATCGACATTTAACCCTCGAGCTCGAGTTACACAGAATTATAATATAGTAGAAGATTTATCTCAGTCACCTTCTGCTATGTCTACGCTTGAGGTATTTTAGAACCGTCCCTCCCAAAAGTAGTATTTGTTGTCAACAATTGGTGGAATCGATCCAACTGATTCCAATCTTGTGGTTTTCAACCATGCGGGTTATACACCATAGGTACTGACACAATTAGCATTCCTGATTCAAGTAAATGCATTGAATAAACTTGTTGATTGAACCATTATTGACAAGGGAGCATCTAATTGTATAATGTCTATGAGTTGCTGGAAAACACTTGGCTCACTTCCTTTCTCACGTTCACCAACAATGTTAAAATCTTTTGACGGTTGCACATATACACCTTCAGGAATATTGAGTAATCTGCAAATCGAACTAGGAGGAAAAACAATGACTATTGAAGTTGAGGTTGTTGACGGACCCCTTGACTACAACATTTTACTAGGAAGATTGTGGGTTTATGCTATGGTTTTTGTGGTTTCAACATACTTTCGTACGATTGCATTCCCTCATAAGGGTGGAACCACAGTTATCGACCAACTCCCCTTCTTCGCCTCTAGTTCACAGGCTACTGGAAGCATTCCATTGGTACACGGACCCCCGCTATCTCTACAAAACATTGGTGTAGGTTTCTTAAAGATTCTTCCCTAATAGGTACCTTTTCACTACCATCACCAACAAATTTGGCAGAAGTGGCGAAAGTTGAGACTTGCAACATGATATCTTCCACTTCATTTGACTTAAGGAAGATTACCAATAGCTTTGAAGTTGATAGTAGTAATGAAATCATGTTGCTAATCCATATTGAGATAGCATAGCAATCAATCTTTATGGCTTGCGCAGCGAACCCAAATCCATTTTCATCAATTGTATGGGTAGATCGTTCGTTAGAATATGGTACTTCCTCCGATCCTTTTTCACGTATATTTTCTACTGATGAAGGAATCATCCAGTCAATGATGATGGAAGGAGAACCATGGGAATATTATCATCATTGTTCCCATGTTCCAAATCACATAGAATATTATTCAAATGAACTTAATCACCCTTCAGTTGTCGATTTCCTTTCGAATCATGTTTTCATAGATATAGTAGATTCCGAGCGAAACCTATCAAATATCAAAGAAACTATTTCTATCAATATTTCGACAAAACCTAATGTTGTAGTTTATATTGTGCTTGAGGTTTATTTATTAGTTATATCACTATCGGGAGTTCAAACTCAATAAAACTCCTTTATATTCTTTACCCTTCCCGAAAAGTCTAAAAGAAATGAAATATTTTGTTTATTATATATCGGCATCACTAAAGGAAGGAATGTAAAAGAATCGGATATAAAGGGTTATATGGAGCTAACCCTGATATGTATATATATAAGTGCATATCGAAACGAGAAAGAAATAAAGAAATATATCAGATTTACAAAGGAAACAAGTGTTAAAGTTAAAGGCCCAGCCCTGAAATATATATACTATGCTTTATAAAGTACGTCGAATCTGTTGCACCGCAGAACTATGAATGTTGGGTACCGTCGATTGCAATATGTGATGGCCGGACCTGAAACATATATATATATATATATATAATATATATAATATATTATATATATATATATATATTATATATATATATATTATTAATTTGTAAAGTTTGGCGGGTCTGTAAAGTGCCTTGTTGTATATGTGTTAGTTCATTTCACCGATTGTGATTTACAATCGCGGGCTGGACACAAAGAATTTATATTATGTTTTTATAGTTGCGGTGGGTCTGTCATAATCCGACTTAACATAATAATATATATATATATATAATTATATATTATATATTATATATATAATATATATATATATATATATTATATATATATATATATATATATATATGGAAAGCGCCGATTGCGATGAGCGATGGGGATTCTAGACCCGATAAGTTTATATGCTATATTTAATAACTCAATGCGTTCGTCTTATCATGGGTTGTAAAGGTTTTTATTGATATATCAAAGGCCGTTCATATATATTTGTTTGCGCAGTTTTCTATGTATTTATATTATAAAGGATTATAATAGAAAGGCCAGACCCGAAGTGCATATATGTTATGATTTATAAGCCTGGCGGGTCCGCAAGGCATATGAAAAAGAAGATTTCAAGTTATAAGGCATGTTTTTGGGTGGAGCAAAAAACAGTAAATGGTTTTATTAGAGCTCACTTGATCCCACTCAGCATTCAACATGTAGCAGTCGAGTGGAGAGAGGAAACCACCCATTTTAGGCTGGTCTTCTCTCGGCTTATGTCCCACCCAAAACTTTTATAGACCGAATGATCTGAAAAGTGCAGATCTATGGTGGGGATTTATCGTGGGAAAGGTATGCCTCGATAGTTGTGCATAGGCCGTATTAAAAGAGGAAAAAGAATGTTTTATGGCATATTTTCATTATAAAAGGTATATAATGGAAAAGCTCAAATGTGAAGGATTTATGCATAAGTCCAACACTATCATAGTTATGCGGCTTAAGGGTGCGTAAAGTTAAGTTTGCAGTGATATATCGGGCCAATTGCGATTTGCGATGGAAGTCAACAGAGCGCTAAATGGATGGATTTGACAGGTTTATAAAGCAAGATTAACTCTTTTTAAGTCTCATATTAATCAAAAGTTCATGTTAATTTCACTGTGTAAAGAGGAAAATCAGGCTTAGAGCCGAATGTGAAGAAGAAGACAGTCGGGTATGTTTTCTTTGTGTTTTGGCCAATCAAAATGCCAATATAAGCTCAGGATTACACAAGCTAAACGAATTTTATTACGGCTAAATGAATTAAGCATCATTATGGTATTTACAGAAGCAGATTAACAAAGCAAGCCAACAGTTATCATCTCCTTCTGAATTCAGTTATGTTCTTGTTATTTCATGTTCTTTGAGGTGTCTTTTATCCTCTATAAAATTCTGTAATAGTTTTTACTACATATAGTTAGGAAAGCAGTTAGATAATTTGGTTAGTTTCAGAAATCAACAATTGTTCCACAATATATAAAAAGAGGAAAATTTACTAAGAAAGGGTTGGTGGTTGGAATTTTGGAGAACCCGGAGACTAGGCCACTATATTCCTGATATCATTGTTGATTAATGAAAGAATCAGAAGTTTCCATGAGTTTTTGGGTATGATTTTGTAATCTTCTTTGTCATGTGTCATGTTATGTTTTCTTCTTTCAAGTATAGTAATGAAGTTGCAGGTCTTTATTTGCTTATGTATATAAAGTTAAAATTCCTTAAAAGATCGCTCCTATACTTGAAGTTCCCACCTTCTTTTCTAAGTTATAGATAATAGTTTCTCTGAAAGACTAGCATATTATCTTTAACTTCTCCCAAAGTCACAGATGGTAGTTTCTATGTTAAGCAACATATTGTCTATGATTCAATTCTCATTTCCATAATTCTTCTAAGTGATGGATAGTAGTTTCTATGAAAGATCAACATACCATATTTAATGTTTCCTTCAAGCATTCTTCATTCATCATTTATATCTAATAAGAAATGGCATTTTGAGATTTTCTAGTCATACATGTACTAAGGGTTAAAGACCAAGTTTCCAGGTCCTTCATTTAAAGACACAACATATATCTAAGTGACAAATAAGTGACAACAAATAATATTTATTAATGTCTTAAGCACAATTTCCATACAACCAGGAAGTTGGTTTCTTAAGGAGAAACACCTAACATTGTAGAAAACATTCGTGTTGGCAAATCTTGTTCTCTATCAAAACTTGATATTTACCATGCTCTCTTTCATGAATTTTGAGATATATTTGCATGGTCATACGAGGAGATGCCAAGAATTGACTCTAGTATAGTTGAACATGAAATCAAAATGTATCCTAATGTCAAACCAGTGCGATAATGCCTCTGTCCTGTTCATCCAAAGAAGGCTATTGCTATTAAAATAGAGGTTGAAAAACTTTAGCTTGCTGGTTTCATTTACCCTGTTCCTCTTAATGATTGGTTTCCAATATTGTTCCTGTCATGAAGAAACAAGAACGAGTGTGCATTGATTATAGGGATGTTAATCACGCTTGTCCAAAAGCAAATTATCCCACTCCCTTTATTGACCAGATTATTGATGAATGTGCCAAATGCGAAATATTCTCATTTAAGGATGGTTTTTCTGGCTATAATTAGATAAAAATTAGTCTAGAGGACCAATCTAAAACTTCTTTTATTTTTCCATGGGGCAAATTCTCTTATAGAAAACTCCCTTTTGGTTTTAAGAACGCAGGGGCAACTTTTTAGAGGGAAATGAACTATGCCTTCCATGACATCAAATATATTGTTCAACCATACCTCGATGATTTACCTACTCATTAAGGAAAGAGGTTTGATTACCCGGAGCATTTGAGAGCTATATTTTTATGGTGCTGACACTATAAAATACTACTCAATCCACACAAATGTGTGTTTTGTGTTGGTTCTGGTCGTTTTCTTGGATTCGTAGTGTCTAAGGAGGGAATTTGACTCGATCCACTTAAGGTTCAGACAATTCTTGATTTGCTTCCACCTTCTAATCTACTATAGTAACAGAGACGCCAAGGGAAGGCTAACTTTCTTAGGAGGTTCATTCCCAATTATTCTGAAATGGCTAAAGGATTTACTCATCTTTTGAAAAAGGAGATACCCTTCCATTGGGATTAGGTCGCGAAATATTCCTTTGATGCTCTTAAAGATACCCTGATTAGAGCCTCATTAATGTATTCCCCAAATTATCAAAACGACTACTTCGTGTATCTCGAGGCTGCAGATACAAACATTGGAATGGTTTTAGTTCAAGAAGAAGACGGTATTGAACATTCGATATATTATTTGAGCCGAAATCTCAATGATACAGAAGTTAAGTACTCTTACGTCGAAAAGTTAGCTCTGGCTGTTGTTCAAGCTGTACAGAGATTTCACCACTATATCCTACTCCAAAAGACCACTATCATTTCGGATTGCAATCCTATGACATATATTTTGTCACGTCAATTACTGGGGGGTAAATACTCAAAATGGATTTCCATTTTGTAGGAGTTCAATTTGGAATTCATCAAATCCAAATCAAAGAATTCTCTAGACTTTGCCGAGCTTCTTTGTGACCTTCCCTTTAATACCATTGATTCAACATCAGAACCATCAATTCTGGATGAGTCTATGTTCCTGATTTCATCATCTGACGCGTGGTATGGAGATATACTGATTTATCTCCAGACCCAAACTTTCCAACCTAATACCTCTCACTCGCAACAACGATGTATCCGATACCAAGCCAAAGATTATCTGATTGCTGGCGACACTCTTTACTGTCGTGGTATCAATACAATTTTACGAAGGTGCCTCACTCATGAGGAAGCCGAGAAAGTTTTGAATGATTTCCATTCAGGTGCTTGTGGTGGACACTTATTTGGTTATGCTACCATGTAGAGAATTCTGCGTGCTGGGTACTTCTGGCCTACCATATTCAAAAGTTGTCACGCATGCCAGATCTATGACCGTAAAGCTAGATTACCACCTGCAGCATTGCATCTTGTCATCGTTGTTGGACCATTCGCCAAATGGGGCATTGAGTTCATGACAAGTAACCCCACCTCGACCCGGGGCATGGATACATTATAGTCGCCATTGACTATTTAACAAAATGGGCTGAGGCGATGCCAACATTAAACAACAGTTGTGAGATGGTTGCACTTTTCTTTTTCAACCATGTGGTTGCCTAGTTTGGTGTACCGTAGGCTATAGTTACAGATCATGGGTCGCATTTTCATAATCACATGATGGCTAAGTTAACTGCCAAGCTAGGACTTTCACATGATAGTTCTACTCCTTATTATCCACAAGTGAATGGACAAGTTGAGGCCATCAACAAAGTCCTAAAGTGAATGCATCAAAGAGTGGTAGGGGTTCATAAACGAAACTGGAATTTAATCCTATAGTCTTCCTTGTGGGCATATCGAACCTCGGTGAGAAATGCAACTAGATTCACACCCTTTCAATTGGTGTATGGTATGGAGGCAATCTTGCCAATACAATGTGAAATTTCATCTCTCAAACTCGCAATTGACCTATTACCCAACACTTTTGAAGAAGAAGCGCATTTCTTAGAACTTATCCATTTGGATGAAACCCATCGTGAAGCTGCACTGACTAACTAAGCAGATAAGAAACAAATCAAGGTACAATATGATAGAAATGTCAAGCCTCATGTTTTCTTAGAAGGAGATCTGGTCTTACTTTACGATCAGAAAGCTGATAAACTAGGAGCAGGAAAATTTGAACCGCTTTGGATGGGTCCTTATATTGTCAAGTGTGTTTTGGCAAAAGGTGCCTACAAGTTGGTGGATTATGATGGAATTCCATTGTCACAACCCCGAAATGGGTTGTATCTCAAACGTTACTATGCTTAATTGAGTGTAGTAAAAATCATTGTATATATGCTTTAATTTCATGTGTGTGTGTCAGTGTGTCTTTTATAGTTTTTATGTGGTTAATTAATCTGCTTTGCATTTGCTGTAGATTTCAGAACCTTTGGAACCATTTGTTGGTTACGCCGATGGTGCTAATCATAGTACGCAAAACCTATCTTTTACAACATGGGTCATTTTCGCTTCAAGTGGCGAGTCAGTGAGTTTTCAAGGAATTTGTATTGGTCAATCGATGAACAATATCGCTAAGTATAGCGCATTGATAGAACTTCTCTCTGATTCCATTTCACTTGGCATCCATTGAATCATCATTAGGCTGGGCTCACAACTCGTTGAACTACAACTAACGAACATTTATACCATATGAAACCCAACGATTCTTCGTATGTTCCTTAGATTTCATCTTTTGGAAAGACATTTTGAGTACATTCAATATCAACATATTTCTAGAAACTTTAACACATTAACTGACTCATTAGCAAACTATGTGTTAAACAGACATTTGCAACACATGTAAAAGTAAATTTTCAATTCACATCATTAGTTGAATAGGATTGCACATAACCATATATATAAAAACTCTGAAAGTAAAATGGGTAGATGCTTTAAAAGTTTTTACAAATTTTGTTCCCAATACATGTTTGGTCATCTGACCTAAAAACTCAAAATGCATGCAAAAAACATCCTAAGTAGACCTAGTGATTCTCATGATAACAGGTCACAGCCTGAGCTATCATGCGCAAGAGCTGCATCCAACGGCCTGGAACACCAATAGTATGGCGCTGCAGCCTCATAGGTAACTCCTCGATTGCACATTCGGAATACCAAGGGTTAATCCCTCCACATGATCTTACAACTCTGCCAGTGTCTCGGCAAAATCCAAATCCTGGAGAACTGCTCTCCCAACATTTCTCTGCACTAGCCCACCTGCCTCCTGTTGGTGCCTCATAGGTCAAACAATACCCACATTTGGATGCATGAGAATGATTTTAGTTTAGTCTTGGAACATAAAAACACAAAAACACGTAGAAAATTAAAAATAAAAAAACATTTTGGTCAAAAACAATTTACTTGTAGCACCCCACTGAGCACCCACTGGTAGACTCAACTATGGATCTCCATGAAAATCCATCCCTAAATATGGATGCTCCTCGATGAAAATGTGTTGTCGATCAAGCCAACTAAATAATGCAGTGGAAAATGTAACCGATGACTGACAAACATGTTTAGCCATCAATTCAACCCACCTCTGCATCCATGGATCTCTAGGACCAACTACACCTAATGTTACATGCTGGGGTTGCATTAATGGAATTCTCTCTAAGGTAAAAGTAATTAAGAGTGGTCCATACCTAAATTTCTTTGTCTTACCACTCTTTACTTTTGTTAGCTTCTCTTTCAATGAAGAAAGTACTGCCTCACACCAGTTGAATAAAGTTGGCTCAAGACACTCAAGTGCATGCTGTACGTATGATCTATTTTCCAGATGAAGTGTCAAACTTCCTACCAACATTGCGATGGTGAAAAGGATTGTTCTCAAAGGAAAATCATGGATATCTTTGATGATTATCTTTCCGTCCTTGCTAGGTTGTGTACTTGGCCGACAAAATTTTCGAACATAGTCCCTCACTGACTCCCCTCCATAGGAAGAACCTGAGAGAGATATGGGGGCACCACGTCTTGAAAACCCTGTAAGAAAGTAAACATCATCGATCACAATAGGGACCACTTTATCCCTTATGTGAAATGCCTAATCTGTTGGATCCCATGTATGAACTAGGAACTACAATAGTTCTGATTGTTGCCTCATTCCATATAACCTGAAGTATTTGAGCAACCCACAGTTTTTTAGGGCCTCAACTGTACCCAGATCATTTAGGGAAATCATGTCTTGTTCTTCATGCTCTCTTTCTAACCAAGTAATAGACATTTTAATCTGATGAAAGCCTAAAATCAAACCATAAGCTTAGTTAGGATCCTTTTCATGCAAAAAACTGAAGAAGTTTTGGGTCAATTTGGTGAAACAAGTTTGTGAAACTCGCCTAGTGCAGCCCAGGCACAGAGACACTGTGTTGTTGTGTAGAATGCCTTCTATCTGGCTGCTCCCCAATGCCGTTTTTGACATGCAAGCCTGCAATGATCCCAAGACGAAAAATTCAAACCCTAGGGGCCCTAAAAACCCTAAAAACTTTCATGAAATAGTAAAACAATGGCATCGAAAGAAAAAGGAGGGGTAGATCTCCTACCTGGTCCAGAGGGCACGAGAAATGATCCACAAAATCTCTCACAATCAGCTGATGAAGATCGAGGTAAAAAACAGGGTCAGAGCACAAACTGAATGGTAAATATCAAATGGTGAAAATAACATGGTAAATTCTTGTTTTTATGTTTATTTCATGATCATTAAATGAGTAAAATTTAGCATTTGCCTATTTTACCAATGGAACAGGTATTTTTAATCCGTTTGGTGTTTCTTTGGACAACTTTACAAATGACTTATAGAATTTTACGTGCACAATCGTGAATTGTACTTTAACCACAGAGCATACTTTTATCTCTTTTTTGAGCACTTTTAAACATCAAAAAAGGAACCCCCTTAGAGAGCTATTCCCCCTTGGAGAGCTCTTTAAGATCTTTTCAGACTCTCGAAATATGAAAATATTGATGAGTGCTTGTCCTTTTCAGATCGTTAACAGATTGGAAATGACATCTACTCAATATAAGTTTAACCCTTTTTCGGGCTGAGATATATTATTTACGAAAAAGGAATACGTTGATCGAACATGGTCAATAAGTTCTCTCTTGTATTGTTTTACGCTTTTTTGGACTTGAGAGACAAATCTACGAAAAAGAACTTGTGGAGTTTACTTTTTGTCCCTTTTCAAACTCTCTAAACATGAAAAGGACCGAGTTATCATTTTCGTTAAACTCGTTAAAACATCAAATATTGAAAAACGTGTCCATCATGACAAGACCAAGTTTCACCTTCTCTAGACTCGTTAAAACATCACATAGCGATGGATTCACCCAAAGGGTGGAATTATACAACAAGAATATGTTATCCTCCTCAAGCTTCATAAAAATAAAGAGGTATTGGTGAGAAATGATTAGGGAAAATGGGAAAAGGGGTAAACCACTTTATGGCAATAGGTTGCTCTTGAACATGACACTTTCACTTCATCATTGTGACTATATGGGTTGGGTTATCTGCTTGATGGTCATCATACCTTGGTCTATCATACCATCCATTACTTTTGTTTTGGGTCAATGCTGCCAATTGATTTAGTGTCGCTGACATGTTCAAGAGAAGCCATTCAGTTAAAATTCATCCTTTGCAATACTCATAAACCTTCATTTTCATGACCGCCATTCCTGAACCTTGTGTCATCAGTCAAATTTTGTCTCCAAAATCATTACACTCATTTTGTGTCGTTGATGTGGGATACATCAAGGCCCTCTTGCGACGAGTCGCTTCGTGTCGACATTAGCACATTATCTAAGAAGTTGACTTAGAAACACCCTTCCAATACCTTGAGGCTTGCATACATCAATGGCAGGTTTCTCACTTCCAGCGATAGGTTGACATCACTAGCCTTCCACCAAAAGACGTTGTATGGTCTTTAAAATCAAAACATCCATTCACACCATGTAGAATGTACTGTAGTACCTTGAGGATCATTATCATTATCATTGATTTCTCTCACATCTGTTAATGGCTTACATCATTGGTTGGTAATCAGACGGTGTCTTCCCATGTTCGACTTTAGATCACATATTCGCATGGTTAGAATTGTACTTGAGTGAACAATTGAACAAGATAGAAGACCCCGGATCTAGTTTCGTCCATCCGGGCTGTGATTTTAGGAAAGTACCAAATCATCCGTACAATGGCTTTACATTGATGGTCATCCGATCATGGATCTATATTTGTAGATGAATTTCTATGTACTTGTATTGAAAGTTTATATGCTGAGCATGGGTATACCTTCCCTCAGCGATTCATGAGAAAAAATCAAAATATCATGATAATGTATTGTAATCGATGCAAGTCACCATCCACCTCGGAACCTCCTCATCACATTATAAAGTATATCACTCGACATTATTATTTTCATCTTCATGCTTTAGGGGGCAACTGTTACAGATCCATTTGGGCACAACACTCCCATCATTCAGATCAATATCGTTAGGGCTCATCAAACCCTAATTTAGTTGCTACATGCCATAGACAAGTCATCACTTTGAATGCCTCCTTCCCTGAGAGTTTCTTGGCCTGAAGCCCTCCATAATTGCCTCCTTGAGGGACCAGCGCAGCCTTGGTAAGTGGTAAGTGCAATTCAGTACATTTAGGCCCATGTCAGGGTGCTTTGCAGAGCACCTAGGCCCACTTTGACATGCGCTAGGCGAGTTTGAGTGAAATCATCATAGGTTTCTAGGAATATTCTTATCTTCTAGAGCCATCTAGAAGATTCCCACAGTTATCATCTCCTATGAGATCGAAATTGGAGAGGGAATGAGTTAAGTAACCTCCTATCCTCTCATTCCTTTCTCCATGGAGACTAACTCTAAGTTTGGAAGGGCATTCAATACCCTCATTTATGACCAAAACTCCTTCATTTTCCTATAAATTGAGCACTCATCTAAGTGATCAGGGGGATGGACTTTGAAAATTTGTAAGGAGATATTGTTGGTGTGAGGATTGAGATTATAAGAAAGTATTGTCATGTTGCTAGAGTGCTGTGCTATTGATGTGGTGTTGGATGGAACCCAAGCTGGAAGAGTGACAATGGATCAGACTTCATGGTTGTAATTCTTCCTTCTACTTAATAAAGTTGTTTACACCTTTTTCCATATGCTTATCTTGATATATGATTTTTATATGTGTCAATGTATCTGATTCCATTTACTTATAGTTGATATATCTTTTGCTTTGATTGGTTCTCTGTCTTATGTTTATGCTTCCAGGTACTTTTTGAGCAAGTTAAGTTCGAGAAGGAATGACGATAGCCATACAAAGGAGACAAAAGGAAAGAGAAAGAACAAGTAGGTCCTTTGATTCCCTTGTCTTATTTATTGTCTACAGAAAAAGGATAAGCACTTTAAATCTGTTGTTCTAGGTGTAGGTACCTACCTAGGGAATTAGTATTTATCTCTAGATGCAAAATTCCTCATAACAAGGTGGACCATAGGGGTTGGGTTCCTTACCATTGATGTATTCTATATAAGGAGGGAGAAGAAGCAGAAGATGGCATCACTTTTGCTTGTGTAATTGAGGACAAGGCTAAGAAGAGACAACATAATAATGGATTGATGGCTCATGCGTGACTTATTTTTGAAATATCTGGAGCAATAAGATCTATGGCTAGGTGAAGAGTAGAACTCCAAACATTTTTTGCAATAATCAATCTTGAGTGAATAGAATGTTATATCTACATAGAACTTTGTGAGAGTACTCTATTCTAGGTGACGATAGAGTATACCATTTCCTTATTGGAGGTAATTAAACTTTTATCATGGTGTAATTTAATTATAAATATTTAAAATACTAGATGTTTACAGTCAATTTTATAAAGGGTTATAGGCTTCTTAATTTTTTTTGCTCGAATTTTAAATATTGAGATAGAAATTTGTAACGAGAATATAATGACCTCAATTCCTTTTGAATGCTATAAGTATCTAATATGTGTATTTTTTTCAAATCAAATAGAAATATGATCACCGTTGTTTTTGCTAATGAAAAAACACACAAACATATTCTATTATATAAGATTTTTTGTTATTGTTAACAAAATTATTATCAACTATGGTTTATTTAGAAAATAACATATATTAAACTACATAATGAATTATTAAATTGATCACTATTTATATGGGTTGACTTTTAGTGATGTTTCTATCCATCATCTTATGATTTTGTGGACTATTTAGAGGTCACGTCACTAGTGAGTAAAGTTTTCATGTCTCCCTCTCAAGTTTATACAAAATAAATTAGAGAATGGATGGGAATATTTAATTCATGATACTAAAAATGGGATCACAAATTATCTTAAGTTTACACACAATATATTGACAACGTTTCCATGTGACAAGTACTGGAGTAGAGGGATAGGATAAACCAAGCCTTTTCAATATATGAAAATATTAGGCTTCAGGAGTTCATGTGTTGTAGTGATGGATGCATTAAAGAGGAACAATCAAATTAACTCAAACTACTAGAATGGGATATTGATGGGTGGAGGTTAAGTTGTATGTTAGGCCCCTATACTACTAGTGTAACCCCTTATTGTTATTAGTACAACCCACTTATTATTTTGTTGTACCCATGTAGTGCCCATATTGTTACTATTGTGCCCCATAGAAGCCGACTATTGTTATTATTGTGCCCTTACATTATTATTGTTATGTCGGCTCTGATTATGTTATGACCCCTTAGA
>APFE031297824.1:13753-59840 GCA_000404065.3 Pinus taeda
GAAGGAGTCTCCATGAATAGGTAAAGGATGAGCTCTCCCCCAAGATAAGTGGATGATCAGTCGAACAGACATGCCAGAGAAAGGATGGCGACCTCAACAATGCTAACAGCCAAGTCTGGAGACATCTGGAAGGTTGGTTGTTAGAACAAACTCGCCTAAACAGGATCAGCGCGGGGGCAAAACTGGGCTGGCGCACTGGCATCGCAAATCAATTATAGAAGAGGTCTGGTCAGCGCACAATGATACAAACGGAGGGCGCGCTGTCCGTGAAATTGGACCAGCGCGGAAAACACGTGTGCTTCCGCGCTGGTAGCGCAGCAGTTACCTTATCCTCCACCAATCAGCGCGGTTATTTAATGAACAGTCGTGATGATTCAAATAACTTAGGCAAAGAGGGTTTTTAGCCATTTCAGAGGGCATAGTCAAGGTGAATGTGACTTTATGACACAGTAAGGAGACTGACAGGGTGACAGTGACATTTTACTGTGTAACAGATTATATGACCTGTAACCTTTGCTCGGTTGGGGGGAATAGATATATTATCATCGCTATGGATTATTTCACCAAATGGGCCAAAGTGATGCCTACATACTCTACAGATGGTAAGATGATGGCTCATTTCCTTTTCAACCATGTTATTTCTAGGTTCGATGTACCTCAAGCCATTGTCATAGATCATGGTTCCCATTTCAGAGATTACATGATGGCTAAGCTGACATCCACATTAGGCTTGCTCCACGATGGCTCGACCCCATATTATCCTCAAGCCAATGTCCAAGTTGAAGCCATGAACAAGGTTTTGGTTACAATTCTTCAATGCACTATTAGGATGCACAAGTCAGATTGGCATCTCATGCTCTTTTCAGTGTTATGGGCTTATCAAACATTGACTAAATATGAAACTAGTTTCACACCTTTCCAACTAGTCTATGGTTTGGAATCAACACTGCTGATCGAAAGTGAGATTCCTTCACTCAAGTTAGCTATTGAAATTCTCCCCCAAAATATCACCTCAGGAATAACGCCTCCTATATTTAGAACGATGGATGAGACTCGTCATCTCACTGCATTGGTCACCGAAGCACAAAAGAAACAGGTCAAATTCCATTTCAATCAGTTGGTCTCCCCTCGTGCTTTCTCTTAGGATGATTTGGTATTATTAGACAACTAGGCTAATGATAAGATGGGGGCAAGAAAGTTCAAACCCATGTGGCACGGGCCCTACATTGTGAAATGTGTTTTGTAGAAAGGGACCTATAAGCTTATTGATTATGAAGGAAATCCTCTAGATAAACCCTGAAATGGGCATTACCTCAAGAAGTACTATGCTTAGGTCATCTTGCGTTGTTACTTGTGTACATTAGTGTGTCATTCATTTTTGTGTAGTATGGTTTGATGTGTTGGTTTTCAAACATCTTTCATGTTTACTATGTTTTCCTTGCTTTGTTGATGTCTATGACTCCTCAGATTGGTTTCGTTGATGGTGCTTGCCATAGTACCTAGAACCTATCATTCGTGGCATGGGCTATTTATGACCCTAATGGTGAGTTTATTGACCTTTAAGGTATCTGTTTAGGTTGCACAACTAACAACATTTTTGAATACAGTGCGGTCATCAAACTATTGTTAGAAGACATTGCTCTTGACATTCGAGAGTTGGTTATCAACCTGGATTCACAGCTTGTCATCCTTCAAATCAACAGGAAATATTCCATCAGAAACCATCAAATATTGAGAATGTATCTCCATATTCATCTACTGCAAAGACATTTTGATTACATTACATATCATAATATTCCTAGATGCATGAATACATTGACAGATGCATTAGTAAATTATGTGTTGGATAGACATTTATGAAACATGTGAAAAGATAAAACAAACCATTTGTACCATAGTAAGAAAGAAATTAGAGAATATATATATATGGTGATAATGTTTGATAAATCAAAACCCCAAAAATAATATGTGTGTCCAAAATAACATCGACGACTCACAAGCCTCACATATCTGTGGCATGCAGACCTCAAAAAATATAAATGCTGGACTTAGGAACTAATAATCATGGTGATTGTGGTAGCATTATCGGGTGCAGGATCCCCCAAGGGAAGTTTTGGGGCTTAGAGCCTAGATTGTGGTCCAATTTTGTAATTCCAATGTAAATACTCTGCATTTTGTCGGTGCGGAGCGAGTAGTTTATTAAAGAGTCATAGGGTTTTCCACCCTTATTTTGTTAATGAAAGGTCGATTGTAGAAGATCTACCCATGGTATGTGGACCATGGGATTGTATAAATAGAGCGAAGCTCTAAGTAGTTAAAATAATCACACAATGTCTAAGGAATAATGATGTATGTGAGATAGCTCTAAAGTGTAAGTCTAAGTTTTGGGTAGTAGCATAGGTAGAGGCTCTGCAGTTGAGTACACAGAGGCCTAGTAGTTCGCAGCTGAGTGTGCGGACCACTGTAGTTGAATGCGCAGGGCGAGTCAAGTCTGTACTTATCTGGAAGTATTAATAAAGAGAGGTTTCTATGAATTTTGTGTCTTTATTTCCTGTTTTATGCATCTATTATATTGGGTATGAATTTCACTTCTAATGCTTATATGATGCACAAATGTGTATAATTGTGTTGATTAAGTGAACACAAGTTAGAATATCTGTTTACGCAAATATAATTAAGATTTTTTAATAAGATAAGTAAGATATTTAGTCTAGGCTGGGAAATAGCACAACTCACTGCCATAGCAGCATGAAAGCATCTCAGCCCCTGGTTAGGGCTGTACAAACACTAATTGTAACACTTTGCGAAGGAATTGAACGGTGGAACATAGCACGAAGAAACCTGCATGAAGGCAGGTATAGTTTGAATAGACCAACATCACAACCATTTCAAGGCTGCAAAAACTTGGTTCTAGCCACCCCCTATACTGCCTTGGGTGAGGCTTCAGTCCGCACTCCGCGGGTTGTGCCGAAAGGGCCAGAAGTGTAGGGATTTGTTTTGCTAAATAACTTTGATACTAGGTCAGGCCCCCATAAGCCAACAAATGGTTCCGTTGCCGGGACCACAATCTGCATAAGAGATGTGTGATCTTGTATCATTGGAATCCAACTAAGAATGAAACTGAAAGCTGGTTGGACAGAAGAATTCACGAATTCATGGCGCAGGAGAACAAAAATTTGTGATTGTCAAAAGAAGAGTGGCTATACAAGTACCTATATATGGAGATCCACGAAATATTTTTCGCATGCTTCCCTACTAATCTATACAAGTGGATCGCAAAGCTAGCAGATAGCCAGGGAAGGTGGAAACTTGACGGTCCTATTGTGTGGACCCCAGAGCTAGTGCAAACATTGGAAGCATTAGAGGATAAGATTGCGTGCATTGTCGGTCATCTGCTTGATCGTATTATAGGAGGATTTGTTACTAAGTTCACGGTCAACACCTCCATCAACTACAGTGAGGAAGAGCGATGCTTTCTCAAAGAACTGCGAGGTAAGTACATAGAACCTTTGAATACTTGGATTAAAATGATGTTGTGCAAAAGGCAGGTTACGTAGTTACCTTGATGTTCGAGGCTACATGAAGTGGAAAGATTTGCAGGAAAGAAGGAAATAAGGGTCCAGAAAATAGCCCCTTGCTTTCACCTCCGTGAGGGGACCAGGAAGAGCTTGCGAAGGTCTCTCTGCGAGGTGCTATTCATTTGATAAGACAAAGAATTCTGCGAATACCATCTCCACCCACACCACCACTCGCTTCACTGCTATCACCTCCATCTTCGTCTATACCAACTCGACCATCACTGTGATTCAATATGGAAAACAGAGTGAAGTTGCCTATGTTCAAAGGTTTGGGAAATGAGGATCCAGACCAATCTTGGTTCATTGTAAGCGCTGTATGGGAAGTGCAAGGTGTTACAGATGACCATATAAAGAAAGCGATGTTGGTTAGCACCCTGCATGATCACCCGCTGACCTGGTATATTAAGTACTCCAATGATAACCCAAACGCAAGGATCACAAATATCCAAACAACGCTAAATAGAGAATTTAGCAGGCCTAAATCTGAAGCACAGTCGATTGTGGGATTTAAAGAGATCACAATGCTACCAAGTGAGACACCTTGGGAACTAGAACACAGGTTGAAATGTACGATTCACAAAGCCAATATGAATATGATAAATGGAAAGCATCGTGAGTGGTTTGTAGCCTTGCTACTACCACACTTAATGAGTGCGTTGTCGCAGCGAAAGATAACAACTCAGGCAGAGGCTTTGGAGATTACCATGAGGCTTCATGAGACCCTGATGTAGGATCCTAACCTAGGAGTTCAAAAAACCCATGTGCACCTGAAGAATTTGTGCCTTGAGATGCAAAGTCTGAAAGAGGATAGGACAGTTCGAACAGAAGTGCGTGAAGAAGTATGGTGCATGAAATGCAAGACTAAGGGTCCTGACAAGGACCACTGCCTAGTCTTTAAAAATTACCTCGTAGGAGGAGGACCGATGCCTTTAAGGCCGGAAGCTCAAGAAGGACCTAGTGTGGCACCTTCTTTGTGGTTCACTCTCTATTAAATAGTAGGAAAACATGCCACGAACAACTGCCACCTGTTATAGAAGTATATGCAAAATTTGCAACAGTTGTTCTGCAAAATTTGCAACAGTTGTTCTGCAAATTTTGTAGGCGGTGGGACATGACGAGCATACTTACAGAAGCTATGATTTGATGATGGATAGAACTCCCACCTACATGGTTCAGGCCAGAACGTGGCCGCTTGATCAGAATGTAGGGATGACACATACTAGATTTCAGGGGCGTGGACGAGGTCGAGGTAGAGGAGGGCCTGGTAGAGGTCATGGATAGTTGATTTGCTACGATTGTGGAGGGCCAGAACACTATTGTTATACAAAAAATTGACATCGTCATCAACTCAGAGGGAAAAGACATGATGGTTGAACCAAAGACCACAATCACAAGCCTGGCTTCCACACTAATGCTGGTTGTGCACTAACAGCCTACTTTATAAAGCTTTTTTGCAAGCCTAAGGGTGCGTTAGTGACTCTACTAACTCAAGTTTCTAGTAAGGGGACAACATTAGTGAAACTTGGTGAAGTTCTAAGGGTCAAAGGAACGAATTGAATCATAAATATCTAGATATTGGTTCCTAAAATTACTCAAGATAAGCAAGGAAACATCCAAAATTGACCTATTTGGAAGATTTCTAATCCAAAAGAAGGAGGCAAATGCGAAAGAGCTGAAAAGAATGGCAAGTTCATTGCTTTTTCCCTAGGGAACTAAAGGAAGATCTTGGCAACCCTAACTCAATTGCTACATAAGCAAAGTTAGGGCTATGGTGATAGAGGTCGGAGCATTTGGAAGGATAGCATACTTGACTGTTGAGCATTGTCTCATATCATAAGAAATTGGCAAGAAGGGAGAGAGAGAGAGAAGCTGGAGGGGAAAAGGAAGGCTGATGCAACAGATGGTTATAATCACTCTTCCAATATTAATATAGAATTGCAGTTGTACTGTCTACTCGGTGGTGTTGGTACTATCATTCATAGTTATTTGTCCAATACCTTGTAGCATGAGTAGCTTAGTTATATGTAACTAGATGTTCTTTTATGTATTCATGTATTAGTTATCAGAGTTGTATGTTGTTATTATGCTTGTTTCTCCTATGTGCAGGACTTGCTCTGGAGTCGACTTAGGGGACTTCCACCTAGTTGCATTGTGCTCTCTAGCAAACCTACATGGAGGCTTGAGGTAATCTCCTTTTTATACTTTGATAGTTAGTTATTGTTTATGAACATGCATGTAACTTTGTGATAGTTGCAAGTAATCTTATAGTCTGTTGAACGTCTCACAAAGACCTTTGAGGGTATCTTCATTCTCCATACACTGTGCATTTTACCCCATATCAAAATTGGCGACTCCACTAGGGACTATACATCTAGTTCCCGGTTTACCCGGATAGTTCTCAGTTTTATCCTCCTTCTAATAGCTCCCTATACTTCTACAATCCGTTTCTAACCGACCAAAAATCTTGTTGCATCTTGCCTACATGTATTCATCTCTGAATCTAATCTAGAAAGCCCCATTTTTGACTGATTTCCCACACTAACGTAGGTTATCAGACTACACAGAGCTTTATAAAGAACTGTGTCTACTCATAGGGAGTGTTAGCAGACCTATTAACTCTTTGTAGCCATTGTTACAGAGCGTTAGTGTCCCGATAATTTTATTTGGAACTGTATCTATAAGCCAAAAGGGATATGAAGCCTTCTCATTGACTGAAATAAGATCTGTAACTACATTTTGCTAGCAAAACAGGTGTCCTAAAATGTTTTTTTTTAGGAAATAAGTTTTTTTTTTCTTTCTTAAAATCATTTTTTATGAAAGAAAGACCAACATTTTTTATTCATCCTTCTGTTTAGCTAGTTAAAAGTTGCTCTATTTTGGTTTCAATTATTTGTTAAGAAACATTGGAAAGAAGTCTTTTGGTTATGCATGTGTTAAATGACTAAGATGCATGGAAAGAATATGAATATGTGAAAAACTCTCACGTGTAGAATACAAGTTGTTTTCATCGAATTGAATTTTTTTTAAAGCATTGTCTTATGCATGATTTATTGAGTCAAGATTCTCATCACATTTCATACGTTAACTCCCCTACATAAGAAAATAATCAAGTTCACATAAAATTTATCTTGGGATAGGCATGTGAGTAAACTGCCCAAGGTTGAATACCAAACTAGTGTCATTAAAAGAGAGAAAAATTCCTTCTGCACTCATACTACCATGACCACTCCAGTAAAAGCGGAGCAAAATACAAGACAAGATCGGACTGTAAGTGAAGGTAGCCTGCCTTCTCTTACAACTACTTTGGGTATTCTGTGTATTTGGGATGCCTTCGGGGAATTTGGAGCTCAGTTGGGGACTCAGGTATCCTGCCCACATAGTGTGCTATCTACGACTATGTCCCCCCCGATGGTGTCTATGATCTGAGGTATCTTTAGTGGCCAAACTTTTAGGGACTTACACAAGGTGATTGGGACAGGCTGTCCTAGTACCTAACACAGGCAGATCTACTCTGTCTTCAGTTTTTGGGAGGGTGCTCATATTCATGAGAGTACTTGGCCTATCAATCTAAGGTTCAAGCGAAGCTCTAGAGTAACTGTAACTATACATCTAGCCATCCTTCTCTGTTATTCATTTAGATACTGGGTTTCATCTCCAGTGATCAGTTCTTATCAGACAGGTTAATTTCCCTCTGTTTGTTGATTCATCATCTTAGTGTATTTTTTATATTTTAGGCACCCGAGTGTTATCATTTTGAGACTTTAAAAAATATCACGATAAAATTTATTGATAAAAATTAACGGTCACTATGACTACATCCATCCCTCGTCATCAATCTAGAAGATTGCTAGGACTTCCTCCACTGATTGTGGAAGATCCGTCGAGCTCCAGTCAACTGGGTTCCTATATTTGGGGAATCAGTCTCCCAGATCTTAGCCAGGATCTATTTGGACAATCGATGATTCAAGTTTGCTAGAGAATTTCTTTACCGAAGGATTCCTTCCTCCCTTAAACCCTCAACTTACGAATCCATCGGACCCAATATTGGATCCCACAGTACCTATAGTTCCTACTCCGATAGTTGGAACATTTCCATCTATCCCGCCGATGACTAACACGTTGTGGGACTTAAGGGACACTTTTGGTCCCCCACCACTTCCCTAGTTGACAGTCACCACAACACCGGTAATGGCGAACCCCTCTATCCCATTTGTCCCAGGTACAACCACTCACATGACACCCTCTACAAGTGGAACCCAGCGAATGCTAGGTTTCACCCCTATAGTGTCAAACTGCATACCTTTGACAAGTGCTACATATAGCAATCCCTATAACACTCAATATAGCAATATCGACGCGGTTCCCATCCACCAACAATATGGTCGACTACCATTATACAGTTCAAATCCCTAGATTCAAATATCGGGGGCATTCCCAATATACACATGCCAGTAGGGAACGTAACTGTTCCCCCTCCATTCTCAGGCATGCATCGTCAGTTGCTAATTGACATGAGCATTCTTTATGACAATCATGGACAAATGGTTAGTTTTGTGACGGGCGGGAATCCTCTAGGAGGTCCTAACCAATCCATGGGGGCACCCTACTCAAAAATTTAAATGAGTAAAGGGGCACCGCTTATCTTGGGGGCAATTTTATACCCCGGTATCAAAGTCCTCATGGAAATCCACTCTACAACACCATACCTCAAAGAAACTGCTACACCATGTAGCTCATGTATAATATTGGGAGTCAAATGATGGGAGGAGCACAAGGCTCCTCAAGTCATATGTCATCACCTAGGTCTGAGTCGGGGGTACCACACTCTCTCCCTTCTGTGGCAACGTTGGATATACCCAACTTGTAAAAACTTACAAATGACCCCATCTATCTTAAATTACAATGGTCACCGATCTTGCATAAGATATCAATGGACATCCCCAAGTTCGATGGCAAGCAAGGGGAGGATTCGGGCACCCATATCAGCACCTACCATATTTGGTGTGTTTCAAACTCTATGGTGGATGATAGTGTTCGGTTACATCTTTTTCCCCGCACCCTCACTGGAAATGCAGCTAAATAGTACATTAATTTGCCACACGCATCAGTAAACTCCTTCGATGCTTTAGTGATGGAATTCCTAAAGCACTTCTAGCTACCCATCTATTATGAGACTGGGACAGAGCTCCTCACTTTATTCGTCAGGATACCTCCACCCACATCTCCAATCATATACATGAATGGATACGTAGGTGGAGGTTAGTCAAAGCTCCCCTTGTTATCGGGAAAACTAGTGTCCATTCAGAGCTGCTAGTCCCACTAAGATGGGTAGTTATCTTAGAAAGAAACAAACTAAAGTTACTTGTGTTTTCCTTTATGAGAGATAGATGAGAGAGAAGTAGAGAGTACCAACCTCAGTCTTTCGCTAGTCTCCTTGCTCATTTCCTCTCTCCCTTGATAGAGCTTTTGCCACTCCTTTCTCACTTTTCCTGCTTCAAAGAACACCTGTAGAGTCAAGGCAGCAAAATACCATCAAAGAATAGAGATCTATAACCATAAATAATGTAGGATCAGATGTACATTATCCATATAAATGCATATACAAATACAAGATTCAGAGATATCCAAGCATATGGAGGAAAACTCAAATAGCTTTACTGATAGAAGTAGTAGAAGAGAGGATTACAACCAAGCTATCTGATCCACCATCATCCTCCCAGCATGAAAGCCATCTTCACCTCATACAAAGCAAGATCACCCAACAATGTCTTCAAAGAGAAACCAAGAGCACTTCCTTGCAAATTACAAAATTGCAGCCTTTGGATCTCTAGGATGAGGGATCCATATATAGATGTTTACAAGAGAGTGAGTCAACTTTTTGGATTTTGATTAGTGTCATTTCACTGATAGTTCTTGGTTCCATTTGGAGATTTTAGGTCTCTTACTCATCCCTGGGCGAATTCAGAGAGGCAAGTGTCATATGAGCAGTTTCTAGAAGATTCTCTGGGTTTCCACCTAGCAAACTGCTTCTGCCATTTGTCTACTCTCACTCATTACATCCTACAAAAGGAATTTCCAGTATGCATCACATCCCCCGTGTGTAATAGGTGAGATGCATCGCACCCTATGCATGGAGCAGTCTGTGTGGTCCTGTTTTGACCAGTTCTGAGTAGTTTTTCATGGAGAACTTTTGGGAGATGATGTAATCAGCTGACCTTGTTCCTTTAGGGTATGAAACAACACTTTTCGGGGTTTAGAAGCCCTTGTTTTATGGACATATGTTATTGGGGTTGCAGTGTCCAAATATGTCTATAACAGTTGCCCCCTAAAGCATGAGGTCATAAATCTTTTTGATGTCGGGTGAAATGCTTTATAATGAGGATCCGAGGTTTTTCAAACTGGAAGGTGACCTATAATAAGATACAATAAAATACATTATATTCATAATATTTTCATGATCTATCTAAGGCAGGCATTCCCATGCTCAATTTTATAAATTCATATTCATGTACATAAGACAAATAATCGTTTGTGTGGCAGATTGATGATTCTGGTAGAGCCATCATCCTTTAGTTTGGATGATTATCTATGCAGCTGTGATGTACATTTGATGTCTTTATTTTCCTGAATATATCGTAGCCCGGATGGATGAAACTAGATTCGGGGTCTTCAAACTCGTTCAATCTTCGCCCGAAGTACAAGTCGATCCATGTGAAAAGATGTTCTGATGTCGAACATGGAAAGATCTCGCTTGATTACCAGCCAATGGTGTAAGCTATTAACAGGCATGAGAGGAATCACTGATAATGATGATGACCCTCAAGGTACAGCAGTACAATTCATGTGGTGTGAATACATGAGTTGATGTCGAACACCACGTAAAATCTTTCGGTCGAAGGCCATTGATGTAAACTTGTCGCCGGAAGTGAGAAAATTGCCATTGAGGCATGCAAGCTTCAAAGTACTGAAAGGGTTGTTCCTAAGTCAACTTCTTGGATAATCAGCTGATGTCGACAAGAAGTCACCTGCCGTAGGAGGGCCTTTATGAATCCCACATCTATGACACAGAACAGAGCAAAAGATTTTGTGGAGGTGAAAATGATCTAATGATATAAGGTTCAAGGTCGCGGTCATGAAAAATGGAGAGTGAAGGTATTGCAGCGGATGAGGTGTTAGCTAGGTTGGTGAATTCTCTGAGCGACTTCTCTTGAACATACTGGCGAAACTGAAATGGATTGGTAGCGTTAACCCTAAGGTGGATTGTACGGTGGACCGATGGTGATATGACCAGTGAACGGAATAACCCAACCCAACTCAATCATGGTGACGGAGTGAAAGTGTCATGTTCAAGAGTGACCTGCTACCAATGAAGCTATTCAATTTTTCTTCCCTTTTTCCCTAGTCATTGCTGACCAATACCTCTTTATTTTTGTTAAGCTTGAGGAGGATAACATATGCTTGTTCTATAATTTGCCCTTCGGGAAAACCTGTCGCTATGTTTTAACAAGCCTAGCGATAGTGAAACTCGCTTTTGTCCGTATGGACAAGTTTGTTGCTATTGTTTTAACAAGTTTAACGACAAAGATAACTTGGTCCTTTTCAATTTTAGAGAGTCTAAAAAGGGATGGAAAGGCAACTCTAGTAGTCCTTTTTCATAATGTAATCTCTTAAGTATGAAAAAGTGTAAAATAATATGAAAGGGATGAATTTTTCGATAGTTTTAATGAGACGAACAAGACAAGCGCTCGATCGTTTTGTGTAATAATCCCTCAGGTCCAAAAAGAATAAAATCTAGAGGAGGGATGGAACTTCTGATCACTTTAATGAGCTGGAGAGGCCAATTGCTCGGCAATATTTTCATATTTTATGAGTCAGATGAAAAGAGCTTAAAGGAGACTTGTTTTTTGAGGAACGAGTGATGTTTTTGGATAGCAACTGGTTCCAGGTAAGGTTTGGAACTTTTCAATCATGATAGTGTAAAGAAGGTGGCTAATAGAATCACTCATCGCAGTTGTTCCTCTAAAGGGTAAACAATCAAATGGAGGCATATGATTGGCTAAAAAAGAGTGGAGGTGATGGTAAGAACACAACCAAGGTTCAAAAGCTGATAATTATGTGATCGAAAAGATTATTTGTTGAAGGTGGGTTCATTTTTTAATGAGCTTAAACTTTGGGGGAACATTTGCTCATTGCTAGGTTTATTTTTTAACAAGCTCGAACTTCGCATAAAACTGCTCATGCCATTTGTATAATAAGGATGTCTCATCATTAGGTTCATTTTTTAGGGAGCTTGCCCCATGCGCAACTTTGCTCCTGAGCCTTTCGTTATGCAAGCTAAGAACGAACAACCTATGAGTTTAAAGGGTTAAGAGACTACAAACTAAGAAAATAAATGGTCATTTTTCACTTGCATGCAAAAAGGTTTGCATGCCCCCAAGTATAAATTAGAGTTTCCAAGTCACCATATGGAAGTTCTTGCATTAGCAAGATTGTTCCATCGGCGTCGCAGACAAAACACTTCCTTGGCGATGTCCATCGAAATGGACAAAGGTGACTGTTGTCAGTGCCAATCACATAACCTTTGACGGGGGGATCCTTTTCTAGTCTGATCCATTTTCCTAAACGGACAGGATTGTCAAACTAGTCATATTCCTATGCAGAAACCTACCTAATATATGGGGTTTTTCTGTCGAAGCAGACTAGGGCGCATGCCTCCTAGGTTTTAGTCACAATTACTGAATCACTCGTGATCATCAGGTGGACGGACTGGAGATTAATTAGACATTCCTTGTGCAAAAAGACTAGTTAGGGATGGCATTTGACTAATATCTATGTTTGAACCAGGGAATGAAAGCTGGTCTACGAGCTAGATCACTTTGCCTTCATGTGGAAAACACATCACTTGAAAGAGTGAGGAAATGATAGCTTCCATGCTATAAATGTAGTCACACCCAAGGGGTAGATTGTAATCTAGAGGTCCTTGGACTACCATCACATTTAGATGAATGGTTTTCCTTCTCAAAGTTATAGGGAAATTTGGAAGGTTCCCTAACAGTCGACTGGTTCCTTTGTTGAAGCCTGTCAGATTTTGAATCTCAGGCAGAAGCGATGGCAAACCAAATGCTTTCCAAGCAGTTGAGGAAAGGATACTCACAGAAGACCCTTCATCTATGATAGTACCAACCATGATCATTCTGTAAGCTTGTACTATGATTTTGAATGGTACATTAGATGGTAGGCGGGGTCTGCCTAGTAGATTCCAATTGAAGGAAACGGCTAGATTGCTTGGAGGTGGGACCGAAAAAATTACTGGATAAATCTCTGACAAACTTCCTTCCTATGGTAAAGGAATGGGTAGACTTCCCTCATGTTCATCGGAGTCTATGTTTACGAAGAGAATTTGAACGGTGTCATTCTCATTCTCCTTGGTGACAATATCATCTGAATGTGGACCCTCTAAAGACAAGATTGGGTCACCTGCCATCTCGACCTGTTGAATTTGGTCTGGTGTGGACTCAGAGGGTTTATCTTCGATGATAGGTGCTTCGATTGACAATAATGGTGTGTCAGTCAGATTTTCAATTAGTTATGGACTCGGCAAGAGTTTCTTGTATCCATGGGGAAGTCGCTGCGGTGACGTAGGACGGTTATCCAAGACTCTTTTAGCTTCGTCTAGGAAAGGAAAACGGTGGAGGACATGATCACCTTCACACAGTCTACAAGGAAATTTAGATCTTCCTTTCTTTCCGTTGACTTCGTTTTCACTAGTTGATGGTGTGCTCTCAACGTGATTGTTAGAGGTTGAAGACACCAAACTGTGCAAACGAGGAGACCAGTCCCTCAAGATCCGTGGGATGCAGGGAAAATCTCGATGATAGTGGTCTCCCTTGCAAATGACACATGGAGATTTAGGTTTGGAAGGTGCAGTGTGTGGATTTTCACCAGATGATGCGCAGTTGCCCCCTTTCAAGGTTGGATTCTTCTTCTTCTTCTTCTCCTTCCCTTTCTTCTTCTTCTTAGTTACTTGGTTTTTAGCATTACTAGCTTCACCAAGCGAAGAGGAAGAAGGAGAGGGAGAGACATACAAAGTAGAAGGTAGGGGAGAAACTTCAGTGTCATCTGGTTGTTGATTGGATTGATGAGGAATTGTGGTGTTTTGAATGACAAAGGTCAAGAAAAGCCATACTGGCAGGCCAATTTTGAGTCCTGGAAGGGACAATGTAGCCATATGTGGAGCACCAACATCCCCCCAAGAAGAAAAAGGAGTATGATTTCCCCCATGGGGAAATCATTAATTGGTAGACTCCATTTTCTCAACCTAAGACCAACGAGGGAACAATGACGTTATTCCAATTAAAATAAAATTTATGACACTTTGACACAACTTGCTTTTTCAATTTTTAAGAGTCGAGTAAAAGCTAAAGATGACTCTAGTCACCTTCGATTTTTAATGAGCCTGAAGTGACAAGTGCTCAGATGGACATTTTCTTGTAAGGAGTCTGAAAAGGAACGAAAGTGACTACTCCGGACATCTAGACAGAGGGATTACCAAACCAATCACAAAATTGTAGAATACTTTTTACGGTATGGCAGTCAATCTTCCCAAGTGTTGTGTTCAGTGCATTGCGATCGATAGGGCGGCAGACATGACTTCCTAAGGATAAAGGATGTAGCCTATTGTGGTCTCCTAATATATACTTGACAGTACGTGGGAGCACAAGTCTGCACTGGCACTTGTCGTCTCAAAGAAGAGGAATCACCCAACCTATGATGAAAGCGATACTTACCAGGGTTTATGACACCGGAATACATCTCTAGCCTAGACTTCTAAATGTTGTGCGTTAGGTTCCAAAGTGTTTTTATGTTCATTGAATTTTATTTTACAGTTGATATTTCTTAAGAAGTTTGCCTTTAAGGTTCATTGTGTGATGTAGATATACAATTTCTAAATATGCAATCTAAGATGGTAAACAGTCATTTACTTTCTTTTTGCAATGAAAATCTTAGCTACTAAGGAAAGAGAGATGAAATTCTTTCAACATAGAGCAGAAAGCACACACTAGATGCACTTTTACTAAATCAACTTCAGCATGCAGTCTTAATGCAAATGCACATGCATGTATTGTTTTTCAGTTTCCTTAATGTGAGAATGACAAAAATAAAACTAAGTATAGATCTGAAACATGTTCTTTCAAAGCGACAATACTAACAATTTTCTTTTCAAAAAATGAAAGTAAAGCCAAGATGACACTTTGCGATTTCGAATTTAAAATTTCTTTCGACACTTGAAATACTAATGATTCAAATCAAATACAATGGAAAAAGTGTAATCAACTATCTAAAAGAGGAATTCTTTGTGACACTTTTTTTCTTGACTGAAAATGACACTTGCAACACTTTCAAATCAAAAATGACAATTCGATTAAGCTACTATTTGCAAGGGAGAACTGTAAATGATGAAAAATACATAAAAAAAAATTCATGATTCATTCTAATGGAGGCTGAAATAATGTAAAGGAAGATGGTTTCAATAGTGATGTACTGATCATAGACAACAAAACTACTGAATAAAGCTAAAGACAATGAAGAAAAAACCAAAATCTGGAGGTAGAAATAGTCTTAGTCAATCATCGCACTTGTAACACAGGGAAACAGGGATGCATCTCACCTGCAACACACGGGAGGTGTGATGCATCCAGATTGCCAAGAAGAGATAGTGCGATGGTCCAGGGATGAGACTGAGCTTGGTTTTCACTCATAGTTTGCAGCTAAGTTTAGGGATTTAGGCTGAGCTAATGATTGTCAGTAAACACAAAGTATAGGGGCTGATTTAATGAGGTTATTTCAGCTACCGCCAGGGCACTTAAGATGTTTTTAAGTCAGATGTTTAGTTCATAGACCAACCCAGAGATTGACTAAAGCAGCGTTGATCTACTTTAAAGTTGCATACCAAAAGTAATTCGAAGGCTAGCTGGCTTAACTTCAGGCTCCGTTTGTGGTTTATAAAGCAAACAACAACAAAAAAACAAAAAAACTATTCGCTTCCCAATGGAGTCACCATTTTGTTATTGGGAAAACTAGTGTCCATTTAGAGGAGCTAGCCCACTAAGATGGATAGCTATCTTAGAAACAAACAAACTAAAGTTACTTGTGTTTTCCTTTATGAGAGATAGACGAGAGAGAAGCAGAGAGTACCAACCTCAATCTTTCACTAGTTTCCTTTCTCGTTTCCTCTCTCCCTTGATAGAGCTTTCGCCACTCCTTCCTCATTTTTCCTGCTTCAAATAACACCTGTAGAGTCAAGGAAACAAAATACCATTAAATCATAGAGATTTATAACCATAAATAATGTAGGATCAGATGTACATTAACTATATAAATGCATATACAAATACAAGATTTAGAGATATAAAAGCATATGGAGGAAAACTCAAATAGCTTTATTGATAGAAGTAGTAGAAGAGAGGATTACAACCAAGCCGTCTAATCAAACATCATCCTCCCAGCATGAAAGCCCTCTTCACCTCATTCAAAGCAAGATCACCCAACAATGTCTTCAAAGAGAAACCAACAACACTTCCTTGCAAATTACAAAATTGCAGCCTTTGGATCTCTAGGATGAGGGATCCATATATAGATGTTTACAGGAGAGTGAGTCAGCTTCTGGGATTTTTATTAGTGTCATTTCACTGATATTTCTTGGTTCCACTTGGAGATTTCAGATCTCTTACTCATCCCTCAGCGAATTCAGAGAGGCAAGTGTCATATGAGCAGTTTCTAGAAAATTCTCTGGGTTTCCACCTAGCAAACTGCTTCTGCCATTTGTCTACTCTCACTCATATCACCCTACAGAAGGGATTTCTAGTATGCATCACACCCCCTATGTGTAATAGGTGAGATGCATCGCACCCTATTCATGGAGCAGTCTGTATGGTCCTATTTTGACCAGTGCTAAGTAGTTTTTCAATTTAGAACTTCTGGGAGATGATGTAATCAGTTGACCTTGTTCCTTTAGGGTATGAAACAACACTTTTATGGGTTTAGAAGCCCTTGGTTTATGGACATATGTGATTGGGGTTGCAGTGCCCAAATATGTCTATAACGCCCCTCCCAGACTATCTCTTATTGGATTGGTTCTGCAAGTCCTTACTCCCGCAAATCACTAAAGATGTCACTTTAGGCAGTGCGGTCACAGAAGACCAATCCATACATCATGCCCAGCACTTGGATATGATATATTCACAGTCTAGCACTCTTTACAATGTAATCCCTAATGCCCCTCGTAACTACAATGTCTTCGCTACTTAGCACCCTAGAGTGCATGCCGATGAGATTGTCGGTGCAACCTCTAGGGCTGCTGTAAAACAACTCAGTGGTCACATTGAGTAGATGATAGTGGACCCCTCTAACAAATTGAATGCTCCTCCTACCATCGCGATAAACTCTGTGTAGTCTATGCAAAATACTGGTGGTAAGAACAAGAAGAATAAGAAAAATATCACTTCTTCTGAGGAATAGTCAACAAAGAAGCCAAATCCAAAATAGAAGGCCGCTACACCTCCTAACGACAAAATGGATAAACCCGTTAGATTTCCCTACAAAATCTGTGCTGAAGACCACATGATCTATCATTGTCCGCTTCTTCAACAATGCACATAATACACTGCTAAAAAGGATACTGGCCGGACCCCCGTTATCCTCAAAAATCCTTTTCCCACTCAGCAGCAGCAAAATCTTATTGCAAACCAACCACAAACCTCACAAGGGGGCAATGATGATTTGTAGCATCCTTCAGCTGGAGAAGGATCTTCTACCATTTACACATTTGAAACAGTAGATCTACAAACACGAGCCAAATCTTATGGAGCTCATGTCACTCATGCAGAGGAACCTTCCTCAATTCCAAACCCACCATTGCCCAATGATTTGCATATCGAAAGGTCGATTGCGGACCTTGTAATTTGCCCCCCCAAGGGGGCACTTCAACGCACAATGCATAATACATATACACGTGCCACCCAAAACTACAGCATTGTAGAAGACTTGGCGTAAGCACTGTCAGCTATATCAGCACTTGAAGTATTACAAACATGCCTAACACAACAGAATGCTTTGCTTTCGGCTATTGGTGGTATAGACCCACAAGATTCCATGATTGCAGTTTTTGACATGAAAAAGTGTAAACCTCCCCTTTCTCACCAGATGGCATTTCAAGTGCAAATTACTTTGAAAGGTAAAAGTATACACAGAACTATCATTGATGAAAGTGTTTCTACCTGCGTCATGTTGGCTTCATGCTGGCTCGCCCTGGGTTCTCCAACCCTATCCCCACTGTCAAACTCCCTTAAAGCTTTCAACGGCCACACCTTCATCCTAAAAGGTTACCTCGCTAGCTAACCCATCACTTTATATGGGAAAACGGTAATGGTGGACATAGAATTCGTAGACAAAAAACTCAACTATAGTCTCTTGCTGGGTCGCAGTTGGACATATGCCATGATGGCCATAGTATCTACTGTCTTTCACATCATCCTATTTCCATTGGATGGAAAGGTAGTTATAGTAGATCAGCTATCTTTCTGTAGCTCTGATTATTCACTATTACCAAGTAGCTCCATACCCCTAGTAGGTGGTGTGCCTGACTCTTACGTCAGTCTCAATACCGGTCTATTGAAGGCTTCTTCCCTCATGGGTTGTTTTCCTCTTTAGCCACCCAAGGTTCCACATATGGTCAACAAGCTTTCATATATTCCTCAAGAATAGACCAATCCATGGTTCCTACCAGCTCCTTCAGGCCTTGACACATACGGAGACCAAATTCCGCTGTCAACAGCTGAACTAGCCTACCAAGCTATTGAATCTACATTTGCATCTCCGATCACATTGGTTACAGCCAATGGTACCACCGCCACTACCATAAATGCTCCTCCTTTCGATCTACTCGATCAAGTCTTACCTACGGACGAAGCTATTCGAGAAATCATGAGTTTAGGAGAGCGACCTTGGGAGGATTGGCACCATCGTGTTTCGATATCTAATTCAGACACGATGCCTCTTCAAATCCTATCCCCTAACATGCTAGAAATCATTTCCTCACCCTATATGATCTTCCAAACTTTGGAGGCAGAAGGAAACATGGGCAATATTTCCACAACATTGCTCATCAATATTTTTTGTCAGGATTGCAATATTTCCACAACATTGCAATCCTGAGGAAATTGCAAGCTTCACATACCTATTTGAGGTATTCTGTGATGTATTCACTTGGTCTGATGAGGAAATGCCCAACATTAATCTGTTTATTGTTGCACATGATATCAAGCTTTATGACGATGCAAAACCCATCAAGTGTCAAATCCCTTCCCTGCAAATAGCCGTTGAAACCCTACCTGACACTACTATCGAAGAAGAACACTTCCTATACCTTAATCAGCTGGAAGAAACCCATCGAGATGCCACATTGGCACTCGAGGCTTACAAGCATCGGGTAAAATCCCAATACGACAAAAATGTTAAGCTTCATTCCGACAAAGATGGAAACCTTGTTTTGCTCTATGATCAGAAACATGATCTCTCGGGGGCAGGAATACTTCAACCCTTATCGCTAGGTCCCTATATTTTCAATAAAGTCCTCTCAAAAGGGGTATATGAACTGCAGGACTAGGAAGGATTCTTGCTCAAGGAGCCTAGAAATGGGCTCTATCTGAAAAAGTATTATGCCTAGTATTGCACTAGGCATGTGCTTTGTAATTTTATACAATTTTCAATAGAGGACTTTCCTTTTATGGGATATTTTCTTGCTCTTAAAAAATAGAAACATCTCCGATTCTTTCATCATTGGGCTCATTAAACATATACGATGATGGTCTAAGCAACTCTTTTTCGATCTTTTTCTAGCTCATTAAACTAAAAAGGACCAATGGGGCATTCTTTTTAGGCACTTTTTTCTCACTCATTAAACTAAAAAAATCTCGAGTTTTATCTTTAGGCTCGTTAAACTTTATAAAGATGATGCGAGCATTATTTTAGGTACTTTTATCGCTCATTAAACTGAAAAACCTTGAGTTTTTGTTACCGAGCCTGTTAAAAATATACGGCAGCAACAAGAGCACTTTCTTTCTGGGACCATTTGTCGCTCTTAAAATCAAAAAAATCCCCAAGTTTTTCCTCTCCTTCAGGCTCGTTAAATCTAGAAAGGAGGAATGAGTAGTTCTTTTACCTCTTTTTCCTCTCTCACTAAACTAAAAGGGATACCTTGAGTGTTCTTCATTTGAATCCTTAAAATTTGATGAAGGCATTAAGTTTGTCGTCGTGTGACTCATTAAAAATCCATGACCAAAAACGAGTTTAGTCCGTCTCCTTGTACTCGTAACAAAATGAGGTCAACATCTATTAAACATAGGTTTCTCTTTATCTGGATTCAATAGATTAACCAATGAAAAAGTAACCAATCCGGGTATACTATTAACCTTTTGTCGCACCTGATTATCAACTATGACAAAGGGACCACCATGGAGTTGCTCTTTACGATCTTTTCAGACTCTCTAAAAATGAAAAGACCACCAAGTTGTCTAGTTTGGACTATTTAAATTACACAGACAAGATATATAGTCACTCTTTTTGCGGCCATGTTTAGACTCTTTAAATATGAAAAGATTGATGAGTTTTCCTGTCTAGACTCATTAAACCAATCAGATAGGGCAAAGAGTCACTCTTTTTGCGATCCTTTTCAGACTCTTTAAATATGAAAAGATCGACGAGTTTACCCGTCTGGACTCATTAAACTAATCAGATGGGGAATGTGGACAATACAAATGTATTCGATATTACAAAGCATGGTTTGGCAGCAGTCGTTCCCTTGAACATGGCACTCCCTTAGACAAACATTCCTTGTGATGACCTCTTAATATGAACCCTACTATCCTATGAGTTTAGGCTATATACCCTGATGATTGCATCTCCATATCCTAACACTCTTTGGTGTTCATGAGTCTAGTGTTGTCTAGTTAAAACCGTTGTCATGCCTTCTATTGTTCAAGGGTTAACCTTTTGTTTCCTCTGTCAACCCATCAAGCATATCCTTTCATCATGCCCCCTGTTGTTTAGACCCAAATGCTCAAAAGATTCATCAAGAAAACAATATCATTCTTGTCCTGTTTCGTGTCGATTGATGTAGGACACATTATTGCCTACGTTTCGATAGGTTTCTTCCTATCGACTTCAACACTCTATCTAGGAAGACAACCCAAAAACACATTCAGTGCCTTGGTACTTGCAGAAATTAGTGGCAGGTTTCCTTGTGTTTGATTAGGGGTTCTCATTATTGGCTCCTGGTTAAGCGATTCTACAGGTGTTCGACGACAAAGAAATCTCACACTCGTTATATTATACTGTGAATCTTGGAGACCATCACCATTATCGGTGGCCCTCCTCACGTCTATTAATGGTCTCCATTATTGACTGGTAATCAAATGATTTCATGCATGTTCAACGTCAACGCATATATTCACATGTATCGATCTATGCTATTCGGTGAAGTGGAAATCAAGACCTTGGGTAGAGGCTTGCATCACTCTGCCTTGTTTCCTCTCCCAAGTTGCAGATATTGTTTTTTGGAGACAGCTTATCAGGATGATTCTATTATGACACTGGATCCGCATTGTGCTTATCGGCGGCCAGTATCATCATATCTCTTTAGAGAAAAATCACTTTGACATAGGTACTGAGCATGGGAATGCCCGACTCAGGACATGATTTTAGTAGTTTTATATGTATGTGTTGTATCATGTTTCCCTTACCACCTAAAGCTTCGACCCTCTCTCTCTTTTTGAAGGAAAATTACAGTTAAAGTAAAGAATTTCGGCCATCATTGCAGCCTCTGATATGATATTTTAGGGGGCATCTGTTATACAACAAATTGACTTCCTCATCAACTCAGAGGGGAAAGACATGATGGCTAAAGCAAAGACCACAATCACAGGCCTGGTTTCCACACTAATGTTGGTTGTGCACTAACAACCTGCTTTATAAAGCTTGTTTGCAAGCCTAAGTGTGTGTTAGTGACCCTACTAACTCAAGTTGCTAGTAAGGGGACAAAGTTAGTGAAACTTGGTGAATTTCTAAGGGTCAACAGAATGAATTGACTCATAAATATCTAGATATTTGTTCCTAAAATTACTCAAGAAAAACAAGGAAACATCCAAAATTGACCTATTTGGAGGATTTCTAATCCAAAAGGAGGAAAATGGGAAAGAGTTGAAAATAATGGAAAGTTCATTGCTTTTTCCCTAGGGAGATCAAGGAGGAGCTTGGCAACCCTAACTCAATTGCTACATAAGCAGGGTTAGGGCTATGGAGATAGAGGTCAGAGCATTTGAAAGGATAGCATACTTGACTGTTGAGCATTGTCTCATATCATAAGAAGTTGACAAGAAGGGAGAGAGAGAGAAGCTGGAGGGGCAAAGGAAGGCTGATGCAACAGATGGTTGTAATCACTCTTCCAATATTAATATAGACTGCAATTGTACTATCTACTCCATGGTGTTGGCACTATCATTCATTTAGTTGTTTGTCCAATACCTTGTAGCATGAGTAGCTTAGTTATATGTAACTAGATGTTATTTTATGTATTCATGTATTAGTTATCAGAGTTGTATGTTGTGATTATGCTTGTCTCTCCTATGTGCAGGACTTGATCTAGAGCTGGCTTAGGGGACTTCCACCTAGCTGCATTGTGCTCTCCACCAAACCTACATGGAGGCTTGAGGTAATCTCCTTCTCAAACTTTGATAGTTAGTTATTGTTTATGAACATGCATGTAACTTTGTGACGGTTCCAGATAATCTTACAGTCTATCGAAGGTCCTGGGAAGACCTTTGAGGGTATATTCATTCTCCATACACCATGAATTTTACCCCATAGAAACTATGCCCGCAATTGAACTAATCCAATGCACCCATCATGCAAGTATTGCACGTTGGTTGATCATGAGACAGAATATTGTCCTATGTTGATAGCTAGGATACGGGACAAAGAGCGCTACCACCTCCCCTGACTCAGAAACTGCAGATGAATCGTGATGAGAGATGACAAAGGCAAACAACCAAAAGATAGTATTTGGGTTTGCAAAGCTTCGATGAAAGAAGTTGAGTTTGATTTGGAACGCACTCGGGAAACCTTCATGGAAGCTAAGAAGAGCTTCACTGATTCCTCCACTTTAGGAATTAAAGATAAACTGGAGCCGGAAGTGGACCCATCTATGCTCATAACTTTCCTGGAAACCTGTATGAATTTCATGTGCAATAGTAAGGCTGTGAAAGGGTTATAGGAACTCATAAATAGATGCGCTGGGACTGCACCAGGAGAACTGTGCGTAGTCTGGAATATTGGAAATCACAAGACAAGGACAGGGTGAGAAATGAGACTTACCGCACAGATTGGAGAATACGAAATGGATCAAGTCATCCTGGATTTGGGATTAGATGTGAATTTTCTACCAAAATAGACATGGGAGCGAATGGGGAAACCTACATTGTAGTGGTCTCCAATTCAGCTGAGGATGGTGAACCAAAAAAATATAATACCCATGGGGTGACTTCAGGGAATAACTATGGATATTGAGGGAGCGAGCGCGCTGGTGGATTTCAAAGTGATAGAGTGATCCAGCTGGATATTGGTGGCCACTCGACAAGTCCACTTGGACCCTCACCATGGTTTCTTTTAGCTTTTTAGTTTCCTTAATTGTAGCACAGTTTACTATGTTTAGCAGTTTTTCGAGTCCTGAACTTCTGGAGCCGTTGTGAGGACCTAAACAACGTTTTTTGGGAAATCTAGGAGCAACATGGGTCCATGGACTGATGTTTCTCTTCCCAAAGTTGTATTTTTCAGATAGATATTTCTGACGAGATATTGTACATGTCAAACAGAGATCGTATACCAAAGTTACAACCCCGGGAAGTTGATGTACCAATTTACCCAAATGGGGCCCACAGTTTGGCATTTCATCTTCTAGGGTTAGGTTTTTGGCTGTTTAGGGTTTTCCATTGTTTCTCAACAATAAATAGGCCTTCGAGCCTCATTGTAACACAGTTCAGAGGCATGTAGCCACCACATCTCTTCTAAGAGATAAGCTACCATCGCCCTAGCTATTTATTTCCATTTTCTGTTTGTAAGCATATCTCAGTATTTTACATTAATGAAATGAAGTATTATTTTTGTTGCATCTTTGTATTTATGGTTATCTCTGTAATTTGCTGCATTCCTGTTTAAATCCGGATCAGTGGTATTAGAGTGATCTGCTTTTTCTCTATTTTTCTTTGCATGTCCCCAACAAGGTCGAGATATAAGGAGTTAGGGCTTGAACTGGTCGAACCTTTGCAAGACCAACCTCGCAAAACTTGACGGTCTCCCATGGTGGATGAAAATAAATATGAGGGGGAAGGAGATCCTATCAAAATATTGCTCGAAGAAGCCCTCGAGAGACACAGGAACGCGATGATGGACAACTTTGCCCAGATCCTTCAGCGGCTACCCAAGGGCGACACATCGGCTTCCCACAGCTACTGTGGAAACGCCACACTGTTTAAGGTACAAGTTAATTTGGAAATCCCCATATTCGAGGATCAGATAGACATAGATGCCATTGACAAATGGTTAAATCTGCTAGAGGGTTATTTTTCTAGTCGGGAAAAGATTATTTTCGCTCTTCTCAAAGCACCCCCCCACATCAAGGACTGGTGGGAAACCTACTGCGAGCAGAAGGATGAAAATACTGGGTCACTATTTTCAGCCACACCCACCTGGAATTCATTTCAGGATGACATCAAGGAGCAATACTACCCTGTCAGAAGCTATGAGGATCAATACATAAAGTGGACCACGCTATGGCAGGGAAGGGACCAAGACATGTTGGAGTTTACCAGTATTTTCCATACCCTTCACACAAAGTTGGGTATCAAGGATTCGAAGTAGCATTTGATACTCAAATGCCATGGCTGCCTGCACAAGTACATCCAAGAAGAAATATAATTCCTGAACATCTCTTCTCTCGGTAAGGCATACCTATATGTCGTCAAGGTTGAGCAAAAGTTTAAACAAAAGAAGTAAGACTTTGGATATGTGAATCCGAAGCAAGGGAAAGGTGCCCCAAAACTGTATAACAAAGGAAAAAACCAAGGCGGGGTGGCCCAAGACAACCCGCCAAAGCTGTAAGCAAAGAACAGCGCCGCGAAGCCAAAAAAGGACACGAGAAAATGGTGTGAGTTCCATAAGAGCTCTACTCACAACACAAGTGAATGTCAGGCCAAGCAGTCACTAGTGGCTGAGCTAAAGGTTTCATAATTAGATGCATGTTCCGACTCTGAGTCAGAACCCGACAAGGGGAATGACAAAGAGAAGTAGATTATCGATGCGGAGCCTAATGCCACTGTTGCCACCATGAAGATCCAGAAAGAGGAACTCAAAGATCTAAAGGAGGAGGAGCGTCTCTTCCACTCCCAGATGTGGGTAAAGGGATCCCCGCTACAGTTCATTATTGACAGTGGGAGCCAAAAGAACCTCATTTCAGTAGAGTTCATGAAGAAGCTAGGCTTACCGACCATAGCACATCCACAACCATACACCATTGGGTGGCTTCACCAAGGACGTGATCTTTGCATGAGCCAGCAGTGTCGACTTCCATACAACATCAAGCCCTTCATAGATGAGGTATTATGTGACATTGCTCCCCTTGAATTTTGTGATGTATTATTAGGACAACCATACTTGTGGAAGTGGCATGCTGTGTATGAATCAAGGCCCTGTGTTGTTATTATTACTTTGGGAAATAATTTGTACAGGATATCGGAGGTAGCATCGCCTACCACCATCTCTTTGGTTACTACAAAAAAATGCAGTAAGCTCATTTCCAAAACCGGGAAATTTGTTTTCCTGATGATATGCCCTCAAGAAAAGAAGAAGACGGTGGCCACGACCTCTAGACAGGGCCCCTCCACATGAAAAGTACAGATGGACAAGGTCATGGAGGAGTACGAGGACATCTTCACCTCCCCCACAGGGGTTCCTCTGCACTGTTAGGTCAAGCACTCCATCGATCTAACCCCAGATGCGCCGCTGCCCAATGGACCAATCTATCGGTGCTCCGTTCTGGAGAACGATGAAATCAAGAGGCAAATTCAGGAGTTGCTACAGAAAGGTCACATCCATCCGAGTTCATCGCCTTGTGGAAGCCCAATCGTGTTGGTACAGAAGAAGGATGGGACTTGGAGACTCTATATTGACTATTAGGCGGTGAACAAGATCACTGTTTGTAATAGGTACCCGATCCCACGGATTGATGACCTTCTGGACCAACTAAAGGGGGGAAAATATTTCAGCAAGATTGATTTGAAGTTAGGATATCACCAGGTAACAATCAAACCCGCCGATGCGTGGAAGGCTGCCTTGAAAGCCAAGGAGGGCCTTTTCGAATGGTTGGTTATGCCTTTCGGATTGATGAATGCTCCTACAACCTTCATGAGGCTAATGGATGGCATATTATGGCCATTCACCAACTCATTTGTAGTGGTATACTTGGATGACATCCTGATCTTCAGCCAGAGTTGGGAAGAGCACCTCCACCATATCCGACAAGTTCTCCAAACACTGCGGCAATACAAATTATGTGCCAATTTAGAGAAATGCACTTTTGGCATGACCCAGGTTCAATATCTGGGATAAATTTTTGATGAACAGGGGGTGCATGTGGATCCAACCAAGATCCAAGTCATTCGGGATTGGCCCTCTCCAACCACTCTAATGGAGCTCCGCAGCTTTCTAGGTCTTACCAACTTCTACTGTAGGTTTGTGTTGGGATTTCTCATATCACTTGGCCCTTGAGTCAATTCACAAAGGGAGGAGCGAAGCAAAATTCTTTTGGTCTAAATCTCAACAAGGCATTCACAGAGTTGAAAGATCACCTCTACTCTACACCAGTGCTCGCATTACTATACTTGCAACAACCATTTGAGGTCGAGACAAATGCCTTTGACTATGCTATTGGGGCAGTCCTTACTCAACGTGGGCATCCAGTGGCATATTACAGTGAGACACTTTCCGACATTGTTTGGAAGTATCCCACTTATGACAAAGAGATGTATTCCATTGTACAGGCCTGTTGACAATGGAAACATTACATTTTGGGGAAGGAAACGGTCATCCAAACAGACCACTGACCCCTCCAATTCATACAGACCCGAGGGAAATTGCAGAATGATCGCCATGAGAAGTGGTCCACATACCTGCAACAGTTCCATTTGAATATCAAGTATAAGGAGGGCAGCACCAATAATGTTGTAGATTGCCTCATTCGACCACCGATCATGTCATTAACCACTGTGCTCAACTCTTGTGGGCATGAGACTGCTGATTAGCCACTTCTCTACAAAAGCGACCCAGAATTTGGCCACACATACCAGAAAATCTTGGAGAGTCGGCATGTTCTAGATTTTCACCTCTAAGATGCCCTATTATGTCACCTGGGTCACCTTTGTCTTCCTTCAATTGAGGGTGCCAAGATGATTTGGGAAGCATACTACATTTGGGATATTGGGCATTTCGGGGTCGAGAAAATGGTGGTAGTACTGTAGAAGTATTTCTATTGGCCAAATCTTCAATAGGATGTCGGGAAGTACATTAGATCATGCACTACCTGCGCCATTGGCAAACCGAAAGTCAAGAAGCAAAGCCTCTATACCCCGCTTCCTACCCCTAGTCGACCTTAGGAATCCATCTCCATGGATTACATGTCAGGCCTTCCTTGCACTAAGCATGGAAACGATTGTGTTTTTGTGGTCGTTGACAGGTTCTCGAAGATGGCCATTCTGGCGGCCTGCAAGAAGAATATCACGATAAAAGCCACTGCTAAACTCTTCTTTGAATGAGTGTGGGTACACTTTGTGATCCCACAGTCTATCATCTCAGATCGGGATAGCAGGTTCCTCGGTACATTTTGGTCCAGTCTCTGGTCGATGCCGGACACCAAACTCACTAAGTCCACAACCTTCCATCCTCAAACTGATGGCCAGATAGAGGTTGTCAACAGGATGATTGTACACATTCTGTGCATGTACAACTCAAAGCATCCATGCACATGGATTGAGAGCCCCCCCTATGTTCAGCACAACTAAAACAGGCTCTCCACAGCTCAACTAGCCACAACCCTTTTCAGGTGGGCTTGGGATTCTAGCCACTACGTCCCATTGATGTGGCCATGCCATTTGCAGCTACTCACGTAGGTTCGGCTCACGTCCAGTCCGAAACAGATAAGGAAAAAATCTTCATTGAGAAAATCAACATATTTTCCAGCAAGTCCATGACATTCTGGTGAAATCAAATGCCAAGTACAAGCAGCGACATGATCAACATCGGGTGCCACACAAGTTTCATGTGGGCGACAAAGTCTGGTTGCATTTGCAAAAGGAATGCCTTACCAGAGCCTATCGGAAACTTATACCTCTCTTATATGGTCCTTACACCATTACCAAGGCTATGGGAGACAATGCATTTGAGCTCAGCATTCCCCCATTCCTTGGTCTGCACCCAGTGTTCAATGTGGACCACCTTCGGCTATACTTTCCACCATTACTAGACACATCCGACATTGCAGAACAACTCACACCCATAGAGTTAAATCCAGATTGCATGGAACAAGCTGCAACTGATCAGATCATGGACACACAGATCAAGCACACTCACCAGCAGAACATCCAACTGTATCGAGTTGTCAAAGTAGGCCAACTCCTTCACCAAGGCAAGTGGCTCACTAGGGACCAAGTTCAGCAGAAGTTTCCTCATCTCATCGAGGAACTCAATGCAATGGGGACCATTGCTTCCTAAGGGGGGAGGAATGATCTAGGTGGATATTTGTGGCCACCCTCCAAGTCCGCTTGGACCCTCACCATGGTTTCTTTCAGCTTTTTAGTTTCCTTAATTGTAGCACAGTTTACTATTTTTAGTAGGTTTTTGGGTCGTGAACTTCCGGAGCTGTTTTCAGGCCCTAAACGATGTTTTTTGGGAAATCTGGGAGCAACATGGGTCCATGGACCAATGTTTCTCTCCCTAATGTTGTAGTTCTCGAATAGATCTTTCTAACGAGATATTGTATGCGGCAAACGAAGATCGTATGCCAAAATTATGACCCCGGGAAGTTGATGTACCATTTTACCCAAACGAGGCCCACAATTTGGTGTTTCATCTTCTAGGGTTAGGTTTTTGGATGTTTAGGGTTTTCCATTGTTTCTCAACAATAAATAGGCCTTCGAGCCTCATTGTAACACAATTCAAAGGGATGTAGCCACCACATCTCTTCTCAGAGATAAGCTACCATCACCCTAGCTGTTTATTTCCATTTTCTGTTTGTAAGCATATCTCAGTATTTTACATTAATGAAATGAAGTATTATTTCCATTGCATCTTTTTGTTTATGGTTATCTCTGTAATTTGTTGCGTTCCTATTTAAATCTAGATCATAGAGATTGTTGATGAAAGCAATCCCTACCTTGCATTCTTAGGAATGGACTGGCCCACCGACATGAATGGGTTAATTAATATAAAGAAGAAAAAAATGATATTTGAGAAGAAATCATTGCACATAATTATACCCCTGGACCCTATTGAAGGATCGCGCTATACGAAGCCGGTTCGCCACTATGAAAGTGATCATGATCTGGATTGTATCTATAAGATAATATTATGAGACCAATACTGGGTGAATCCTACCGTGGATGGACGGATTACATGGGAGCGTGAGAGCTCTTGTACTTCAGATTTTGATGAAGAGATAGAATGATGGCAGAACCAGTTACATGAGGTAACTACGCTGAATTGCAATATGATGACCAGATCGCTGCGTTGTGTGTCAATAGAAGTAAGAGATCTACCTACATATGATGGTATAAATGAAGTAGATACCTTCTTGGATGCATTTGAAATGGAGGTGCCAGAAAAGCAATGCTTTCAGGCCTTGGACTGGGTACTGTGTGCTACACCCGTGAGATGGTGGGGTACGCACAAAGGAATTTTTGACGATTGGCGCAAATGTAGGAAAATGATGCAAGTGTGATTTTGGAAGCCTAAGAAGCGACTGATAGACAAGTATGATGGACAGGATGACATGCACATGCATCTAGCCAAGTGGATGTAGACTTATGGAGAAAAGCCACAACCTAAGTGGGTTCACCTATTCTATTATACCCTAGATGTTATACCAATGAATTGGTATATAGAAACAGAGCTCTACCATGGGACAGGTGAATGGGATATCCTACACGAAGGGTTCATGATGACATTTAGTTTTGAAGATAGGTTTGAGGGTATTGAGGAAATGCTACAAGAAGTGAAAGAAGCCATCTTTAGGATCCCATAGGATCCTTTAGACCTGGCACAACTTGAATGGGCTACTCAACTGAGTTGCACACTGGAATGTTATAACGTAACTGCTAAAGAAGAGGATGAAGATCTTTGAAAAATTAACATTCCAGAGACGGAAGGCCATCGCGAGGTTCAAGGACCATAGATTGAGAACCCTGACATAATCGCGCCGGTGAAAATTAAATAGGTGAACATTGGTATGGAGGCTGAACCCAAGTTCGTGAAGATCAGAGACTACTGGGACGATGCGACGGTGGATAAGGTCGTTGAATTTCTCCACAAATATCAGGACTTATGCCCGACCAAGTTTATGGATTTGAAAGGAATAATCAAAGATCTAGGAGTGATGAAGATCACGTTGAAGCCCAATGTGAAGCTAGTTAAGCAGATAACTTACCGCTTAAATACAAAATAAAAGGAGAAGGTTCACATAGAACTAGATAAAATTCTCGTAGCAGGCATCATTGAGCCTGTGGAAGAATCCGATTGGGTAAGCCCAATGGTGGTACAAGAGAAGAAGCATAAGGATGAGATAAGGGTATTTGTGGATCTCAGAAAATTGAATAATTCTTGTGTGCATGATCCATTCCCAACTCCATTCACGGATGAGGTGTTGGACAATGTTGGTGGTCAGAAAGCATATTCTTTCATTGATGGGTTCTTAGGGTACCACGAGATCAAAATCATGTTAGAGGATAGGAGTAATACAACCTTCGCAACTGAGTCGGGTTTCCTTTTGTCATGCCATTTGGATTGAAGAATCCGTTGGCTATATTTTCACGCGTGGTCATTGCGGCATTTAAGGAATATATTCATAAGTTCTTGGAGGTCTATTTTGATGACTAGACTGTATTTGGGTTGGTTAAGTGCCATGTAGAGAGCTTGCGCTTGATTCTAGATACTTGTTGAAGATACCAAATCATGCTTAACCTCAAGAAGTGTGTGTTTCTTGTTCCTTTTGGGAACCTATTAGGGAACGTGGTTTGCAGACAAGGGCTGATGGTAGACCCCGTGAACATTGTGGTGATTATGAACTTGGAAGTGCCAAGGAGTGTGAAACAATTGCATGCTACCCTTGGACATACGGGATATTACATAAATTTATCAAAGGCTATGCCTAGATCACCGTGATGATGGAAAAATTATTGAAGAAGGATGTCACGTTCTTCTGGAGTGATGACTGTAAGAAAAGCAAGAATATATTGAAAGAAAAGATGGTTACTGCACCAATTATTTTCTTCCCGAACTGGAAGAAAGAGTTTCATGTCCATGTTGACGTATTTTGTATAGTGTTGGGGGCAGTACTAACACAGGATGGTGGAGAAGGCTTGGATCACCCTATCGCTTTCGCAAGTCATAGATTATATAAAGCAGAGAAGAACTATTCCACCACTGAGAGTGAGGGACTAGCTATGGTGTGTGCGCTCCAGAAGTATCGACACTACTTGCTAGGGGGCCATTTTAAGATGTATACAAATCACTCCATGCTAAAATACCTAGTCAATAAGCTTGTGTTGGGTAGGTGCATCTATAGATGCCTTTTATTATTCCAAGAATATTATTTTGAACTTATTGTGAAGCTTGGACAATTGAACACGGACTAGATCACCTGTCGCGCATTGAGAGAGGGGAGGAACCTACTAGTTTGGAGGAAGGATTACTTAACACGTAGCTCTTTGTTGTGCACATAGCAGATGAAAATTTTGAAGATATAATACATTTTCTAACAACTGGAATTGTGCCGAAAGGATACTCTGTCCAACAAAAGAAGGAATTAGTGGTGCATGCAACAGATTTCTCTGTCATTGTTGGGCATCTATACAAGATGAGGAATGATGAAATACTGCGAAGATATGTACTTGAATTTAAACGAAGCAACATCTTCATGGACACTCATGGGAGCACCACGGGAGGACATTACGTAGGCAGAGCAACTGCGCAAAATATTCTATGTGCAGGGTTGTGGTGGCCAACCCTTCATCAGGATTCAAAAGCATATTGCAAGGCATTCGATGTATGTTAAAGAATAGGTAAGCCATCATGAAGGGATGAGATGCCTTTGAATCCATAAATGATGTTGCAACCTTTCAAAAAATGGGAAATAAATTTTGTAAGACCCATCAAACCTTAAGGAAAGACATGCACGAGGTATATTATCACCACGATGAAGTATTTGACTCGCTAGGCAGAAGCACAGTTGATGAAGGATTGCATGGGCGTGACTACCAAAATTTTTCTATTTGAACATGTACTAGCGTGATTTGGAGGTCCTAAGATCTTGATGAGCGATTGTGGAACACAATTCCTGAACGAGACAATCAACACGCTCACAGAAGAGTTTCAGATGTATCATCAGAAGAGCACATTGTATCACCCAGAGGCTAACAGGACAGTAGAAGCATTCAACAAAGTACTTGAAACCATGCTGACCAAGTTATGCAATGTGCAAAAAAGTGATTGGGACCTATGCATACTTGTAGTGTTATGGGCTTATCGAATGACATGCAAGAAGTTGACGGGGTAGACACCTTTTAGACTTGTTTGTGGAGTGGAAGCCGTAATGCCTATGGAATACATCGTGCTTAGTCTGCACATAGTAGTGCTCACAGGTATGACGGATCGCAGAGTGCTGGAGGAGAGGCTCGCACAACTAGATGAGCTTGAAGAAGAACAATTTTTGGTAGGATTTCACCAGCAAGTCCAAAAGCAGCGTGAAAAGGCATGGCACGATCGACATATTAAGCTGCACAGCTTTAATGATTTGGTGTTGCTATATGATAGTAAGTTTGATAAATTCCTAGGGAAACTCAGAATGCGTTGGCTCGAGCTATATGTTATTAATGATATTATCGATGGTGGCACAGTGTAGTTGGTAAAGTTAAATCGAGATCCCTTCCCAGGAAACGTGAATGGCAATCATCTGAAGCCATACATAGTTGGCCCGGTTATCTGACTAGCTAACAGAAGCATAGTCTTAGAACTCCAGGTAGCTAAAAGGAGGTGTGAGACTATAAACTACTCTACCCAGGAACTATGCAATGTCAGGACTGCACACAGTAGCGAGGTGTCATAGGGTCTGTGACAACGCGAAGGCAGCTACGCTAGCATACAAGTTGGCTGGAAAGTGACCGTTATAGTCACTATTCATGATTTGATGCTTGGTTAAGGTCAAATGGAGTGCGTGGTAGGAATTTAAGGCAAAATTTATGGGCTATATTGTTGAAAATCTGCCACCAATCTAGCATTAATGGACTGAATGTGGGATAATGGTTGAATTCAAATTCAAAAGGTGCTATAAATTACATGTGGCTGTCTAGTGAACAAAACTTGTCATTTTAAGAACTAAGTTGTTGTGTTGTCAACTGTGTATGGACCTTTCGAACTTTGAGGCTTTGAGAGCAAGCTCAGTGTTTGAAACATTGTCAAAGGAGATGCAGGACCTTCTAGCTAGAATACTGTCAGCTCCCGAAGAAGCCATGGACACAGGAGTAATGACATCCGAGGAAGCTGCACAGGTAATTGCCGAAGTAGAAGCCCCAGAGAGCATCGAAATAATCGCAGAGGTCCCTAAATCACAACACACACTGAAACCTAAGAAGGATAAGAAGGCCATGATATCGGTGTGCGTTTCGCCTAGAAAGCTGCTAAGGACCAAGATCACATTGAAGGAAAATGGGAAGGCCATTAATCTGGAGGATGATGAGGAGGAAGATTTTGAAGAAATCCTGGTGGAGGAGGAGGATGTAGAGATGGAAGTCGAAACCCAGGGTGCAGACCCTATCATGAGGCTGTCGAGATATGTTCCTCTGTGAAATGGTAAAGCCATGGTTCCAAAGGATATAGATGAGAGCAAGAGCTCTTTACAAACCCTGCTACTCCCAGATGATATTATTTTCGAAGGACCGCACTTGGGACGGGTTTTCGTGCTGAAATTTCAAGATTGAGACCTCGCGGACCACGAGAAGTTCCCACATTTAGAAACTATGAAGCTAATGCACCAGAATATGGATGCACCAGCTAGAATGATCGAACTGGAGCTGCACAAATGGCTTAGAGGTGTTGAGAAAGAAGGGTTGCTAAACTTGTTCTAGGTACCGCATTACCACCACACCCCAGAGACCATTTCTGTCATCAGGCAGCTGCTCTACTTGTTGCATGATGGGTGCTTGTGGCTAGAGGAGACCATCCCCATCACAAGCCATCTGATTCACTGAATTACATGACTCCCTTGTGTAGGGGAGGACCCAACAAATATTTCAAAGGGAAAAAGTGATGATTTGGCCATTGCGAAGGTAATGAAAAAGAAGTTTAAATTGGAGAAGAATAAGCGACGGTACGCCATCTCCAGCATCAACAACCCTGTAGTCAAGGCTGCAACACAGATATTGGCATGAAAAGTGATGCAGAAGTGCCACAGAGTTGAGGTGCCCACGCCAGTGGTTGCACTAGTGGCACAATACACAAAAGGGGTCTAGTTCAATTGGGCAAACTATCTATGTGGTGAGTTCCTTGCGAACTGTCATGAGGCATAGGAGCAGGGAAAAAAATTTCATTATGCATGGCTCCTATTGTCGATAGTACTGGTGGCATGAGAGTTGCCTGAAGATAGCCAGTTCCCATCAATTACGTAGGAACTCCCAGAAGTAGCAAAGTACGCTTCGTTGTGGGCAACCAGGGATGCACAGAAGATAAGGGAGAGCAAGATATTTTGGGTGCTCAAGGCGATGAACATCAAGATGGGGATCAATCACAAGCTGTGGTTATCGCCCACTCTCTACAATAGTTTGTAGAGCTTTGGGGAGTTCAAAGTAGACTTCCACCATGTCTTCATCTGGGCACGGAAAGACCCTATGAAGAGGTGGCATGAGTTACCATACTTGGCGACCACTGATGTAATTTTCGCAGTCCTTAAGTCTTGGCCGTCAGAGTGGCACGCTCCAGCTAGACTCTGTGGTGGAAGCATAGAAGTCTACCGCACAACGGAAGAAGGAAGAGACAAAACTGTGAATGGCACAACTAGCGGAAAAGTGTATGAAAGAAGAAGCAATGCTAAGACCCAAGCGGCACGCGATACTGGATAGTTGGCATAGCAACATAAACAATAGAAGAAGAGCGTGAAGGCCAGAAGTCACCTTTGCTCAATCCAGAGACCGATACAGAACAAGGTGGCATGGACCCACAGACGACATCCACCCAGCTAAAATGTTCACGACCACAAGATCTAGTAGGGCCGCGAAAGAAAATGAAGGCCTCGAAGACATATTTCGACCCTATCACCCTTACTGAAGGCGATTTACATGATATCGGTGAAATGGTGAGGGATGTCACCACAGAGGCCCTCTAGCAGTTTGATGAACAACACCAGTTGGTATTGGGGGCTCTCCAGACACAAATACAGGAGTTGCAGGTGCGCACTCCAGAGGTTGGCACACTGTTAACTAGCCTCGCATTCAGCACTTCAGCTACTAAGGAAATGCTACATGCCAGGGTGATGAACACAATAGTGCTACAAGATGGAGCACTCATCACAAAGAATGAGGCTAACAGGCCTATGGTCAGTGGTTTGAAATGGGTTGGATTAAACATGATTGCGCTCCCTCGAGAGACACTCTATCTTTTGCAGGATAGAGTCACTACAAAATTTTGAGCCAAGGAGAGTCGCGCTATATATGTAATGAGCGAGCATTGCATCAACATTGAGCAGTTGTGCTTGTAGCACAATGAGACCATGGAGAAGAACAAACAAATAGTGTAGGTTGTGGAGGAAGCCTGCCAAATGGTCCTAGAGTTGTCCATTCAAGTAGAGGAACTGGTGGAGGCACATATCTAGAAGTTAGCCACAGGGTTATGCGACGCAAGAGCAAAAATGGCCAGGGTTTAGCTGGAGTTGAACCTTAAGATAACATAGCTACAATTGAAGGCTTAGCCTTCAACTCCCCTAGAGGTCAGAGAACGACGTACCACCATGATCACAACAAAAATGGTGGTGGTTGATACTGCAGTGACAGACTGCATGAAGCTATTCGAGTAGTCATTTGAGGTCCTCACCACCCTCCAGGAGGACCCGAACATACAGTGCCTAGAGACAGAGGGATGCGAGATTTAGTAGAAGTACAATGAGGTAAAAGTGACCACGTAGATGGTTGCCCTTACATAGAAGCTTGCAAGTATGGATCAAGCAAAGGCGCTCAAGGAGCAGGTGGATGTCACTTGGCATAGATATGAAGTTTTGAAAGCGCGCCTACAACCATGGATCGATGAGGTGTATACAATTACAACATCCATTGAAGCAAAGCTTGCGCATCTGCAAGAAATACATGACTGGATTTAGGGAAGTAGTTCAGCAACAACGGTCACCGAATAATGCGTGGAGGAAGTCTAGTAGGCAGCCACTCAATGCGCTGCCAAACTTGCGGCAATGAAATCAGAGTTGGGAGGTCTTTGCACTAAGGCCTCTGCACCTATAGAATGACTCAAGGGCAAGTCATGTTTGTGTTGGGGGCCTGTTGGGTGCAGAATCCCCTAAGAGAAGTTTTGGGGCTTAGAGCCCAGATTTTGGTCCAATTTTGTAATTCCAATGTAAAGACTATGCTATAGCATTTTTTGGTTTTGATTAAATAGAAATATTTAATCATGTTGCTATGCTTGTAAGGTAATTATACAAGGCAAACGAAGGTTTATAGATCGATTAATTAAGTTCCCATTCATCTCCATTCATTCATATATTTACTAATTTCCCCTTCATACATTCATAATCATTCATTTCTATAAAAAGTCCTTTTCCTATGGTAAAAATCCTTTTTACCTAGGAAAAGTAAAAACCCTATGAAAAATCCTTTTTTACCATTTAAAACCTCTTTTTACTTTAAAAACCCATAAAAAGTCATTTTCCCTTAGTATTATGCATATATGAAAGTCAAAACATTCATAGAAAGCATTATATTCAATGTTATTCCTCTTTTCTGCTATACTTCATATTAACATTGGCATAATGTATTAAATCCTTAATAAATTCCCTTTTCCCGTATAAATATTAACTCCTTTATAAATAGCCTGAAACCCTCAGTTTTATAATAAAACTATATATTACAATATAATATCGCATCGCTTATCGGTGGATTGAAAGCTTACCATATAAATAATCCTCCCCGCATTTGCATAACCCTCTGCCTACTCCGATCCCCGATTGCGATATCAAAGCCGAACTCGACCACTTATATATTTTAGTTTAATACCATTTCATGTTTGCCTTCATCGCAGCTTCCCGCTATACCATAACCCATTGCCTAGTGCAATCTGCGATTGCGATGGGATATGGACCCAACCAATTATATATTGTAATTCACTGTCGTATTGCGTCTGGCCCCCATCGCATTCCTTTGCGATAGGCCTACCTCCACCCACTCCGATTGCGATATCCAACTTGAAACCGGACCCGATATCAATTATTCCCCCCGCATATATATAATTTCTAGTCTGCCCATATATGTTTTGTAAAGGTTTGCAGTGTTAAATCGTTTTTACGATTTGAATGCAAAAATGACCCGAAAGCATCATTTTTAATGCTAACCACCATTTTAAACCATAATTATGTCATTCCCACCATTATTAATCCCTCTGTATTCCTTTTTCGCTCCATTACTGTCCACCTTCACCAGATGTTTAGAAAGTCAACTGTTTCTCCATTTGAATGCATAGAAAAGCCATTTTTTCTCTCTTATGCCTGTTTTATACAAGTAGCCTCTACTATGTCTCTGGAGCCATTCAAGCCATCATTTAGCCTCTGATATGCCCTAGACTCCTCTGATAGTCTTTCAAGCTAAGCAGAGCCATTAAAGACCCTCAGCCACCATGTTTTTCTTAACAAGTTCTGTTTTTTACAGGGAAGATTGTTGTTGTAGGTTTATAAAGAAAACGAGCCTGCATAACATCTTTAAATGAATATGAAGATTTAATATTAAAAATAATAGTAAAAAATGGAATGCAAAGTCATAATTACTCAGCCAAGTGAAAGCCAAAATTACAGAGTTTAAAGAAGACAGGTGAAAGATCAAAATGAAGAAATCTGCCAGCGTAGAGGACACACCAACTAAACAGACAAAATATCAAACAGAGAGATAGCACAACCTAAATAAAAGGGGATAGGAAGAAGCAGTTCAATAGCTACCCCTATCTTCTTGCCAAGAAGATCTTCTCCATTCCCTAAAAAAAATCTTAAACGGTTTTTATATATTTGTAGTTTCATTATTGTATAAATAGCTCTCTTTTTGAGATGTTATGGGTTCAGAGTTGATGATTCATAGTTCATTGCTTGTAAAGTCTTGATTGTTGGTTCCACTTTGAACTTGGAAGTCACCTCTGAAGGAAGCCTTTATAGAAAATTGATGTACTCAGTCTTTCTGGGGCCTTAATACAAAACAGAGGACTCTGAATCTGGTTTTACATAGTTTTGTGTTATCCTGTAAGTTTTTTCAGTTATCAATCATTGTGTTATTTCTTCGTATGCTTATGACTTGCAGAGATATCTAGGTAGGAACAATTAGAGTATCAATTGATTCCTATAAGCTCCTGAAGTGGTCATCTATTAAGAGATTGGATTAATGCAATTGTTTGTGTAGCTAATCCCCTCTAATCATAAATCCTCAGCATCTTGTGTAAGCTTAAGTATACTGCCTTGAATCTTTTGAACGTAGTTCAGAAGGTTTTCCTACTTATGATCATTCTATTTTACAGTATGGAAACTATGATAATCATATTTTTTGTTGTCTTCTACTCACCACTATTTTGACCTATATCACTATGTAAAGTCTTATAGCAGCCCTCAGCTAAGATATTAATATATCCCAAAGGATTAATTACATTAATTCTACATCTATATTCTTTCATTGGTCTTACAAAATTAAAACCAAAAAACCCCAAAACAATTATTTTAGATGCTCTGGCATTGGTAGCCTTACCAAATACTATCTCAGAGGTACAACAAACTCCACATTTTGTGGGCGCAGAGCGAGTAGATTGTTAAAGAGTCATAGGTTTTTCCACTCTTATTTTTTTAATGAAAGGTCAGCTGTAGAAGATCTACCCATGGTCCACGGACCATGGGATTGTATAAATAGAGCGAAGCTCTAATTAGTTAAAATAATCACACAATGTTTAGGGAATAATGATGTATGCGAGATAGCTCTAAAGTGTAAGTCTATGTTTTGGATCGTAGCATAGGTAGAGGCTCTGCAGTTGAGTGCATAGAGGCCTAGTAGTCCACAGTTGAGTGCGCAGACCCCTACAGCTGAGTGCGCAGGGCGAGTCGAGTCTGTACTTATCGGGAAGTATTAATAAAGAGAAGTTTCTATCAATTCTGTATCTTTATATCCTGTTTTATGCATCTGTTATATTGGGTATGAATTTCACTTCTAATGCTTATATGATGCGCAAATGTGTATAACTATGTTGATTAAGTGAACGCAATTTAGAATATCTGTTTACACGAAGATAATTAAGATTTTTTAATGAGATAAGTAAGATATTCAATCTAGGTTGGGAAATAGCGTAGTTCACTGCCATAGCAACATGAAAGTGCCTCATCCCCTGGTTAGGGCTGCACGAAGACTGATTGTAACACTTCGCGAAGGTATTGAAGGGTGGAAGAGAGTGTGAAGCAACCTGTGTAAAGGCAGTTATAGTTGGAATAAAACGACATCACAACCATCTCAAGGGTGCAGAAACTTGGTTCCAGCATCCCCCCATACTGCTTCAAGTGAGACTTCAGTCCGTGCTCGGTGGGCTAATGCCGAAGGGGCAAGTAGTGTAGGGATTTGTTTGGCTAACTAACTCTAGACCTAGGTTAGGCTCCCATAAGCCAACAATCATGATACAACTCATGCAACACAAGTCTGCAATCGATAAATCCGATCTGAGACTCCCACTGTGTGCCTCTGGTACTCACGAGGAATGTCTCCCACCCGAGCATACTCTCGAATACTATGAGTCAACCCTTCAAGGTTCATCGCGATCTCCTCCTCGTTGTCACTCCCCTAATGATAAGGTGCGACAACATCAATCGGGTGGGCGATGCACTTGGCTATATGGGACATCCCAGTAGGCCTCTCTGGTCCAACGTCTACATTAACAAGAGAAATGTTATAAGAACATATATACCAGAAACAATTAAAAAATCTCAAAGTTAAAAAATTGATTTTTTAACTTCATCGTCAAAATCCTCTCCATCTGGTAGTGGCATGTCCATATCTCCATGGAAGTTGGTGCCATTGTATGGCCAGTCCTCCATGATGATCTTCTATTGTTGTAGCCATGAAGAGAATGCAGGTTTGTATGACATGTGCTGGCCCCAAGTGATCCTGGGCATCAAATGACTCCAGTGGGCTATCTGTAAGTCATGTGTCATGGGAGGGTCTATCTCAATCAATGGATACTAGAACAGTGGCACTCGTTCCAAGAAAAAGGTCATGAGTATAGATCTGAAGCAGAGTTGCTTCAGATTCCTTTCCTCAACTTTGGTCAGCTGGCACTTTATGTTGATCTTCATGGCCTCTACCTAGTTGAAGATCATAGGTGCTTTGCAATCAATAACATATAAGAACTTCAACTTGCTAGTCTCATGTACTGCCTGGGACCTTGCCACTCTGTTGATAGTCAACAGAAGCGCTCTTAGTGTCAAATCCTAAATAGTGGAAATCACAATATTCCCACTCTTGGATTTGAGGACCTTAGGGAAATGTTCTATGAGCAACATAGATATGCTTGCCCCAATCGATCATGACCCATACAATTTGACTGGTTCCCCTCTTTGGGACAGTCCTGTGATGAACTATATATATGAAGTTTCTAATTCCTACTCCTAGTCACCAATGATGAATATTTCCCAATCTATGTCCCAAAGATTAATCAAGTACCAAAGAAACTCAGTTTGTACCCACATCCCTGGTGTGAGAAATAATTTGAGGAGCCCACAAACCCTCAAAGCTTCCAGGGAATTTGGACCATTCAGTGCTTGGGTGTCCAGATCTTCATGTTCCTGTTCTTTCCAATCTACCATTTTCAGCGATTCTTTCCTACAAAGCCATAGATTTGAGTCAACAATCATGCTTGGCCCATAACATTCAAATTTAACGACGCTTTTATGAGGAAATATGGTTTTTCACTATTTGCCGCCGTCGGTGTGCCTATTTTAAAAATAGTTGCACTGATGGTGTGATAGGCTGTGTTAATTACCCTCGGCTGGCGTGATTCCATGCCCGAAAGTTGCGCCGACCGAGGGCGAAATTTTTTTGATAAAACCTCCCTCAAAATACCAAAAATTGGTTAAAAATAGGAATGAAAGACATTAAAATGAAGCTCAATGCCTTGGCTCTTACCTACAACTGGAAGCTTGGCAAATGACCTCCCGGATCTCTCGCAATCTACTCTGGAACAATTAGGGCAAAACTGAGTAAAAGGTCTTCACAACAAGGTAAAATGGTAAATGGTAAAAATATATTTACTTTTCTCCTTTTTATTCAGTTTTTCATGAAAATATTAGGTTTTGTAAATATTGTAACATATTTTACCTAAAGAAATAGATAATGCACTTTACCTTTTTGCATAGCGACAGGTGATGGATGTTTGACGATGATGACAAGTCACGTTTCAGCTCTTTTCTCGACTTGTTAAACTCATATGGAAAGATTGCCGAGTATTTTTCCCTTTTCACTCATTAAATAGAATAAAATGGGGGGGTCCTATTTTAAGCTCTTTTCTGACCCTTTAAAAGCGAAAAGATAGTCGAGCCTTTGTCATTTCAAACTCGTTAACAAATGCGAAACGTCGTGTGCCCAGTATAAGTTTACCCCTTTTTTGGGTTGGGATGCACTATCTACGAAAAAGGTACTACATGACTAAAATGGTTAAGTGATTCTCTCAAGTATTGTTTTCTATATTTTTGGGCTCGAGAGACACGAACATACTTAAAGCGACCATGTGGAGTTTTCTTTTATGTGTCTTTTCAAAATCTCTAAACATGAAAAGGATACCAAGTTACACGTTTGTCTGACTCGTTAAAATATTTAACGACATTGGATTCGTCATCATGACGAACATGAGCTTCTCCTTCCTAGAGCTATTAAACTTACTAGGTCAGATTCGTCTGAAGGATGAACTTACAGTGCAAGCATATGTTATCCCCTTCAAGCTAGCAATTAAAAAATAATTGGGGAAAATTTGGAAATCTAATCAGTTGTGTCGATAGCTCACTCTTGAGAATGACACTTTCTGCTTTGTGTCAGGTTGGGACATCCTCCCTTTTATCGTTGACCTCCATGGGTTGGGCCATTCATTTTTTCCTTCCATTTGATCTCTGCCACGTCATCATGACCACCGATCCTATGGATCCAAAAGCTACCGAACTTCCAGCTATGTCACCGAAATGTTCAAGAGTTGTCCTTCTACATTTACACTTACCTTTGATTCTCTATATCATCCAAAATTATTTTGCATCCTTTTGCCTCATGTCAATGATGTGGGATACATTATGGCCCTCCTTTGACATGGTCACTTCCTGTCGACTTCAGCTTATTATCCGCGAAGTTGACTGAGAGACTCCCTTCCAGTACCTTAGAGCTTGCATTCCCTAACAGAAAGTTCTTCGCACTTGATGCCAAGTTCACATCATTGGCTTTCGATCGAGTGATTTCACACGTGTTCGAATTCAATTCCTATATTCACATTCTGTGGATTGTGCTGATACTACCTTGAGGACCATTGTCATTATTGGTGGTTACTCTCATGCTTGTTAAAAATTTACATCATTGAATGGTAATCAAGGAACTTTCTAGCATGTTCGATGCCAACATATCTATTCACATGTTAGAATTTGTACTTTGATCGTGTCGTGTTGGAACGCAAGAACATGGACTCAGATCACAAAATTCCACGTTGTAAAGTGACGTGATGTGGTTTTGTTGATATACATGTCTCTTTCAGATGGATGGCTGTGACCATACGATGGGTTATCATATGTGATCCTTCTCATTTCTGGATGGTTGCGACCATACCTTGGTTTCATTATGATCCTCTATGATGGATGGCTATGCCCATACCTCGATCCATTTACATGATCATTGTCTAGATGGTTATGTCCATGCCATGATTCATGTATCATTTGACAGAGTTCTCAGTTATGTATATGTATCTGTAATTGCTTGCAGGTTTTCCGATGGCAGACTATGGTTCCCCACACTGATTCATAAAGCATCTCATCCCTCACTCTAGTTCGGCCTTCACACTTTAGGGGGCATCTGTTACACAAAAATTTGTCATTGTCCCTATACTCCTCATTCCATGATCCTGGAGGACCTCTACAGTGAACCCTACATGATTACCCTTCATGAAGAAACTCCCATTGTGTCCCTTTTCATGAGCAGAGCAATTCCCTTTTCTACCATTTTCCCTGAAACTTCTATTTTTCCCAATTTATAAGGCTGGTGCTAATGTCCTTTGTCCTCCTCATGCCGATATGTAGGGATTAACAATGTCCCTAGCACTGACTGGAGCTACCATGCTTTGTTCTAGTCGTGCTGGTCCTCTTATGGAATTTTTTTTAAATAAAGAGCTGAAGCTTCTATATCTAGAAACTTCTTAATGGAAGCCTCGTAAATGGTTTGGCTAGATGGGGTCGAGGATGTCAGTTTGGGCTCCTTTCCTTTATAATGATGGAACTACCTCAAGGGATAAGACCTTCTCCCATGAGAAGATGATCTATCTCCCATCCATTCATCCTATATAAACCTCTTATTTTCCCAAGTACAAGCTAGTGTTAATGTTGGTGTGCTAGTGCTAATTAAGTTTTGAGTAAAAAACAAGCTATTCATAGTTGTAGCTCTCTAATTGTGTGAGGGAGAAGTGTGAATTTGGTTTAGTGTGAAGCCTAAAGGGAAGAGCCTTAAAACTATTGTTGTTGAGGCCATCATGGAATGCTAGCAAAAGTGTGTAGGAACATGGTCTTATTAGAGGAGAACGACAATGTCAATACAATGGTTGTAATCTCTTCTTAATTCAATATATATGCAACTACTGATTGATTTCCTACATGATGTTTCGTCTTACATGTTAACGGCTTAATGTTTCTTGACTTTTTAAGTAGGTTGAATTACAATTTGTCTATTATCATGGATGTTCTTTGTTGTTGTTTACTTGTTTTAGGTGTTTGAAGGAAGTGAGAGATAGCTGGAGTGAGCGGGCAAGCACATCATCAAATGGGATAAGCGTACTAAGAGGTAGGCCCTCTTGATTGGTTCTAACCTAAGGAAATCTTCCATAGAATGTATCAGTTGTGGCTAGACCCATTATCGGGATAGAGGAATTCTTTTTGTCCGCACTTATAATTTTACTTCACCATAGGGTTGTTTTTCAGAGACAAGCACAATTGTTGTCGCATCTGATGTAGAAATCAATTGCATGATTTGGGAAATAAGTTGACTCACAGAATTAGATGAAGAACCAATCACACCATCAAAGTGTGGTCCCATTTAGGTTTGGGAGGGTCTATAGAAGGGTGTGGGGAATCAAAATTACTTCATAAAGCATTCTTAACTGAGAATAAATCAAATATGGTTGTTGGGAAGTGAAGATAGGTTATTACTCATTAACAACCCTAAACATAGACACATCCTTTGCTATGGGAGGTAGCAATGATCAAATGAACCATTTATGAATTATTTCGTCAAGGAGATTGGTTCAAACTAACCTCTTACGATATTTCCATTCATGAATAAGATAAAATAATCAGTGCACATTTTCTTATTTGAAGTTAGATAGAGGATCATATTCGATGTCATACCTCATTGGTCGCTAAACGTGAGTTATAAAATTTTGGGCAAAAGATGAAAAATCATTATAAGATGTTGTGTTGAGTTTGATATACCATTTATCAGCATCTCCGGTCTGTGTTTTCTAGTTTGAAGTTAGATAGAAGATCATAATTGATGCCATACCTCATTGGTAACTAAACGCGAATCATAAAAATTTAGGCTAAAGACACAAAACGATTTTAAGATGTTGTGTCCATTTTCATATACCATTTATCAACATCTCTAATCAGGGTACGTTGGAACAAGTATAATTTAATTGAATCATCCACCAAATAATTTGATGAACACCATAAGTGGTAAGTGGTGATGCGAGTTGATGGATATTCTGCAGGTTTACCTTCAAAATTGGGGATAACAGAAGGCAATTTTGTAGGTATGGGTGACCACCAAGGATCATGATGAAAGGGGTCATTTGTTAGCTTAGTCAAATCCTGTAGATCAAGAGAGGGCAGAAAAGGATTATGAAGTTGACTAAATGCATCATAGGAGGAAGAGCCTTCTAATGATCTATGAGGTCTACCCCATATACTGGTTCCAGGGAACAAATTGTTGACCATGGAGATAATTTATTCCAACATATAAAGGATGAGGGCTAGTGTGAGTGGTGTAAGGATTTTTCCCCCTAGGGTAAGTGCCCACAAAGAGCAAAGGACCCCCAAAAGCATGACTACTAGTAGGGTTGTACCTGGTAGGAAAAGATAGGCCACCTTGTGCAGCACCACCAACATAAGAAGGATAAATCGTACGTTTTAAGGTGCTAATAATAGGGTATACACCAAGTAAACTATATTCTCCAGGAAAAGTATGGGAGGGCGACATCCCTCCCAAAAACGAACTATACTAGGCTTGAGAAATATTAGAAGCAAGGTTTCCCCTATGATGGCTAGGAGGAATCGGTTGTTGGGATGTGTTATATTCTTTCCACGACTAACCTACGTAGTGAACTGGGGGGTTAGAGGGGGGGCGGAGCCCCCCTTCATTGCGCAGTAGGGGGGTGGGTAGCCCCCCTTTACGGGGTCTGGGGAAATGCCCCGGGAAATTTTTTTTTGGACCCTATATTAGGTTCGGCGAACCTACCTATGGTTTTTGATCCATGGTTTTGGATGCGATGGTTTTCGGTCCATGGTATTGGATGCTTCGGCATGTATAAATATGTATTGTAAAATTGAAAGGAATATAATGAAAAATCAAGCTAGTAGTCCTGGTTTTGGGATCCAGTGGGAAATCTCTGTGTATATGTGT
>APFE031297824.1:65109-97936 GCA_000404065.3 Pinus taeda
ATGTATAAATATGTATTGTAACATTGAAAGGAATATAATGAAAAATCAAGCTGGTAGTCCCGGTTTTGGGATCCAGTGGGAAATCTTTGTGTATATGTGTTTTATGTGTTATGCTCTCACATTGTTTATTTTTCTGTGATTTAGAAATCGTATGCAGGTAATTTCTGTACAGGGTTAAAACCTACATCAGTGACCCACCCACTAATTTCCTGAGGTTCCCATACCTTTCTAAGGAATAGGTATATTAGGTTGGGAACAATTAGGAGTGAAAATACATGATCCTACAGGCTAGATAGGTTTAACTCCCATGGCCAACATATGTGAAGGAATAGGGATAGAAACACTAGGGAAATTTCAGGAACCATATAAGAGATTGCTAGAACACCCCAGGAAGATGTGAAAGGTGTCAACAGAGGTGTAGGTCCTACCAAATTCAGTTGTGGTAATGATGTCACTACATCCATGACTGCAGATATAGAGGGAAAATAGGAACTAACCTCCTTCATGGGTAGAAATTCAACATATGTGGAAGTGGGTGTAGAACTGTCTAGGTTTAGCCGTAGTAACTTTGGCCCTAATGAATCAGTCAAAGGTTGATTGACAGGAGAGACAAAATCTCTTACCAATGTCTCAATGGATACTTAATTACTACGAGGAGGACCAGGGACAAAATCGACAACTAAAGGTTGGTCTTGGTCTTGAACACTAATAGGCACTCTATGAGCAAGCGTCAAAATTCCACCTCATCCAAGAGGTAAACCATGAATTCAATGTGACAGATAATGAATATTTTCAACTAGAGTGAATAATTGTATATTAACCAAATTAGGTTATTACAAAAATTTATAAGTCTAAACTATAGGCTCATACCAAACAACACACACTAGAAAGGTCCTATAAGGTAGCCACACATAAATGTTGTGCAGGCAATCCTTTCTATAGACAGAAATGATCATTATAGTCCTATGAGGGGATCTAACAACAAACTAAGAAAAATATCTACAAAATTTCCTACTTTCTACCAGAAACATCAAAGGAGGATAGATGACCTATCTCACTCTGATGTTAACATCTGTTGGTGTCGTTTCTTGATCTTATCATTTTCAAGCTCAATCTCCTCATCGTCATTGTAGATGAATACCTGTAAGGAAGATCAAAGAGAGACAACAAAAGCATACATAGCATAATTCATTCTAAGATAAACCATGTAACAGATCATGAGGTATTACACTAAATGAGTCATGATTAACACATATATGGAAAGTAAACACATAATATATTATTAATAGAAAGTAAATGGAAGCATTACAACCACTTAAGCCTTGATGTTGGAAGCATGCTTTAGATGAGTTTCCAAGTCCTAGCCTTAACCTTCAAGCACTCCTTTATACTTAGGAATTGGGCAAGATTTCAGCACAATTGTAGACTAGGATGGCAACCAACATTTGCCAATCATTTGTGGATAGTAAGGATATCATTTATAGGGAAGGAGAGGGATTTAAGGATCCATAAGAGGAGGGAGAGGTCCCACATATCAAGGGAAATGTCCATAAAATTAGGATCAAGGATGAAGAATTGGATATCTCTCTTTAATCCTTATTCTCCTGTAACCAGCTCGTCATTCAGGAGACTTCTAGTAAGAGAATCTTCTCCTTGACTTTAGGAAAAATTTCCTTATGAGGGTTAGTGTGGGTTTTCCATATAAATGCCACAATGAAAACACTAGGTCAATATAATGCAACAAGTTAACAACAGGGGTCATTAGTGATGCAAAACACACTGATCCTGAAAAACAAGCTTTTTAACAAGTTTCCTCGTAACGTTTTCAAGGCAATTTTTCTTTTATTTTTTTGGGATTCTTCTGAACATGTTTCATGGCAAATACATTGACAACTTTCATCATTTTCTCACCTTATATGCGAGGTAGGGAGTGCGACAAAATATTGTGTAACAATAAATCAATCCTAGTACTATGTTTTAGATTGCCTTCCAAAATACTTCTTACTTGTAGGATCTCAACTCCATAGACAAAGATGTCTAGGGGAAGGTAAGGTAGAGGAATGGTTTCTTACCAAAACCACCACCTAAAGGGTAGTGTTGGGGATATTATATATGTTATAATTCCAACACTAAATCATCAATATAAGACTTGTAAGCTTTGAGGCACAAGCGCAGGTAACATAGGATCACAACATCTAATATAAACTAACATCATGAAATCTGAAATCTATTCCTAAATTCAGTAAAAAATTCTTATTCCTAATTAGAAACTAATCCATTGATAAAAGTATGCTTAATAAATACCAATCATTGTTCAAACAATTCTAATCATTTTTAAAAGAAAATTAACTCTACTCAACATTTAAGAAATGTTAATCATAACCTAAGCGACACATATTACCATTCAAATGATTTCAATCTAAATGGAAATCTCAATCGAAATAATAAGATCCATTTAATCTAAGAACATGAATCTTAAATCAATCAAGAGTAACTCAAAATAACATCAAGCTTACGCTAAATCTCAATCCAACATAATTCACTATCACTCAAATGATGTTAAACTAAGGAAATAATTCAAGCAAGATTGCAACTGATCTAATTCCCGGGATCACAAAAATCAATAATCATTCAAAATTTTACCTTTCAATCTTCCCAATGTCACTCTGCAATAAGAATTTAAATAATCAAGATTAAATTGACATACTTCAGATATAAGGGGATACAAAATAAGAAACTATCCTATCCTTAAACTTCTTTAATCAAATTCATGAAAATACTCAAACATGAACGCATTAACCAATAATTCTATCAATAACTAATTACAATTATAATGCATATCAAAACTAAACTACAACTCCAAACAATGATTTAATGGTCTTGTTACATTACTTTCAAATACTTGACCGCTGAGACACAATGTTACAGGAAATTGCATTAAATAAGTAAGGTACAGAATCATTGATATATCAATTTTAATTTAGGTTTGAAAACGAAGTTATTGATATCTTTGTTTATCTAATTGAAAAGCCCGTTTAAACTTTGAATCGTAAACCCATAACAAAATGTTTATTCATGTGATAAAATTGTTGATCAAGATAATTTGTTTAGCTTGCAATGAGTTGGAGGTGAAGTATATATTTATCTTCAAAGAAAACAAAGTACAACTTAGGTACATAATGTACCTTCTAAGATTTAATTAACAAATTCTTTCAAAACAAAATCCTTTACACCTAGATCCTAACTAATCATGTTGCTTATAACGTATGAAATTTATAGTACTTGCTTCTAGGTGGTGGTGGTCCCTTACCTCTCCCAGAGCAAGTCTACTTTAACACAATACCACTTTAAATATTAAAACACATTAGCACTTACAAAATTTAAATGCAGAATCAAACTTATGTATTAACGGTTCAGAGAAAATACATCAAAGCTTCCAACGTAAATAGAATTACATCATAGCTCTTGTATTATTGTTGCTCCTATTTCTTCCCTCCTTCTCTACCACCACCAGCGTACATGTAGAGCGCATCGGAATTTATAAGGTTCAACTGATGGAAACAAAGCACAAACAATGAATTTAGAAAAATCAAATACAACAACAAGCCTAACATAAGTCGTATGAGATCTCTGGATAGTCTTCAAATGGATCTCAGTTGGGATCATCATGATCATGGCGTGGATGGAGGAACCGTTTCCTTGTTAAGAAAAAATAAACTTATCAAATCGTGGTTCTCCACATTTCTATGGTTGAAAATAATCAAATCCCAAATTCAACATTGGTTTTGTACTTAAGATTCCCCTGATCATGACTTCCTCATAATGTTGAATTTTGCCAAACGATTTATGGGTTACCTAAATGAGGGTACTTTGAAAAAAATCCACTTGTCATAATATCAAGATTCTTCCCCATTTGATCACAAATTTCATATTTTCACCAATAGGAATTTATTTCGTACTCAACCTGTAGAGAAACTAGTTTAATTGTCTTGTGAAGAATTTCGACGATGGAATCCTGCAAAAAATGAACTTAGCAAAAATCATCATTAGTAAATCATGAAAAAGCCATATCTAATCATATAAAAGCTAATGATAATCAACCACAAGGTGTAAGATGCGATTTGGTGTCAAGTTGAGGAATTATTGTATGAAATGAGTGTAAAAATATACGAATTTAGGTTATCAATAGTGATAATGTATGATGGAAAAATGAGCATATTTGAGGCCCAATATCCCCCCATGCCTTTGGATTTTCATGTCCTCGTGCAAATAAATCCCTTTCTCATTGACATATTCTTAACATTGTTTTATAGATGTTGGTTCTTGTGGAGCAACATTCTTCACATTAACATATCATAATAATTTATTAAGCAATAAAAATTGAGGACAAGAAAGGGATGGATGAGGAAGAGATGATTGATGAAATGAAGCGGTGATGGAGATGGTAGGTATTTGGATAGGTTCTTGCATACTCTATCAGTGTAAGGTCAATGTTTATAGGTGGTTTCATTTATCATTTCATGACAATAATGAATTCATCCTCTGAATAGAATCCTAGGAGAAGACACCATAAAGATTGCCTTTATTAAAATACCATAAGGATTTTCTTTTAACATGGTCTTGTAATAAGAGTATAAGAATTTTTATTATGAGTGGCGAATGGAAGGAAAACAGAAGGATAATTAGTTATGAAATATGAAATGCATGGAATGAGAAGTTGTTAATCATTAAGTTTCTTAAACCTTCTAATGAATTAGAGAATCTTAAGCCAAATTTTACCTCAAGTTTCACCTTTATTGTTCATGTGCTTGGTGCTGTAGGATGAAGTGGAAGATCGACTCGTTGGAGATTATGTGACTATTGATCTGATCTACTCAACAAGGTCGAAGGATGAAATGAACGGCTGGAGGATCAATTAAATGGCTGAAGGATGAACTAAAGGTCTGAAGGATGAACTAAAGGGTTGAAGGATGAACTGAAGGTCCCCTTTAACCCCATGCCTGAGGGTTTGTATGTCCCCAAACAAAAGGTGACTATTTCTATAGACAAATGGCCAGGATGCTATATGGTAGCCTTTACTGAAATGAATATACGGCTACAATTGAAAATGGAAATGCTTATACAAAGATCCAAACTACTGCAAATATGTGTTGAGATCACAAAACCATATAGTCTTCAATTGCTACACACCCATGTGAAATCTTGCATATGTGAGTAAGTGGTGTCGATGTCGAACATAAGCAAGAATCATTGGATTACCGACCATTGGCAAGATAGTTAAACATTGCGAGATATCCCACCTTTGATATCAATGGGAATGAAGGCATTAGGTACATTCTACTAGCCATGAGTGGATTTGTTGGAGTCGAATGAACTATAGAATTCATCCACGAATAAAAATTGATGTATTTCCATAGTATATGACAAGGATACCTTCTATTAAGGTATGCAAGATCCTATGTACCTTATCTAACCCTAACCTTGATCCCAGATAATTTTTTGATGTCGATGGGACAAGGCTTGTTTGCAGGTGGAACATAAGGGATCCCACATCAACCAACACGAGTATAAGACATAATGACTTTAAAGATACACGATTTGAAGAAGTCATACAAATTTACAAACTTTGTTGGGAACCTTTCCCACCAGTTACTTGCTCTTCAAGAAAAATCCCTGCCCAGATGCACCAGACAGGCTAGTTTTCACAAAAGGACTTATTTTTCTATTTACTATTTTCATTTATTTATTTACTAGCTTTCCAACTATACTGAAGAAAATATGTCCTCCTTCAAGTGAAAGAGAACTACAAATGAAGCCACGTGTGGATTAGGTACAAATATATATTCATGTCCAGATTTAACATATCAAATTTAGAAGGTATATGAGCATGAAAAGTCACCAGTTTTGGATCATGTGATACAAAGACTATTTGAAGACGAGAGTGGTACCTTGAATGAAGTGTTATTTGGAACCTGTGCTTGATGTAATCCTGATCATACTAGCCCATTCCTTCATTTGGACCACTTTGAATGTCCTTCTTGATCATATCAGGAAAACTTGGACGATGGGTCTCTAGAATGCATACAAGGCTTATTGATGGGGATGGTGAAAGTTCTTCGATCTTAGGTTCCGTTGGAATCTCCCCATCATATTTGGTACATGATTTATCAATCTCCTTCGTAGATAGGTAAGAGGAATCAAGGGAGACATACAAATCCTTTTCTGGTTGTGGAGAGATAGATAGTTTCCTGAATAAGGTCAGGATAAACTCTTCCTGAGAAGTAGATATCCCAACTACCGCTAGGATTTGAGAAAGTGCTTCAAGGGACATTCTTCAAGGTCTCAATCATTCTTCAATTTCTCCTTCTAGTTGATGATCCTTGTCTTACAACATGGATTAGTACAAAGGTGTTCTTATAGCACCCCAAAAACGTTTTGTCTTTAAAGAGCTTGAATTTTAATCTAAATGAATAAAAACTACTAATTGCAATAAACTTTCCTAACTTGAACTCCTCACTTACTTGGACAACCAGACTTTGGATTGACCCTAAACCAAAATGGATACATGGCTCTTCACTCATGTCTTACCATCATCTCCACCCTCTAGTTTCACTATAACTAAGATCACACTAAAAACATCTGAAAGAAACTATGCTCTAATCCCTTTAGCACCTCCCCTGGCAATGGCGCCAAAAATTTTGGGGAATATATTTGTTATAATGCAAACATTAAATCATCAATCTGTGACTTGTAAAATTCGAGGCACAAGTGCACGTAACACAGGATCAAAGTGTCTAATCTAAACTAACATCATGAAATTTCGAATCTATTCCTAAATTAAGTACATAATTCCTATTCCTAATTTGAAACTAATCAATTGAAAAAAACATGCTCAATCAATACTAGTCATTGTTCAAGCAATTATAATCATTCTTAATAAAAATTAACTCTAATTGACATTTAAGAAATATTAACCATAACCTAAGAGACACAAATTACCATTCAAATGATTTTAATCTAAATGGAAATCTCAATCAAAATAAACAGATCTATTTAATCTAAGAACATGAATCTTAAATCAATCAAGACTAACTCAAAATAACATCAAGCTTATGCTAAAGCTCAATCCAACATAATTCACTTTAACTCAAATGATGTTAAACTAAGGAAGTAATTCAAACAAGATTACAATTGATCTAATTCCCAGGATCACACAAATCAATAAGCATTCAAAATTTAACCTTTCAATCTTCCCAACATCACTCTGCAATAAGAATTTAAATAATCCAGATTAAATTGACATGCTTCAAATCTAAGGGGCTACAAAATAAGACATTATCATATCCTTAAACTTCTTTAATAAAATTCATGAAAATACTCAAACATGAATGCATTAACCAACAATTCTATCAATAATTAATAACTAATTACAATTATAATGCATCTCAACACTAAACTACAACTCAAAACAACGATTTAATGGTCTCATTACACTACTTTCAAATACTTGACTTTCGAGACACAATGTTACAGGAAATTGCATTAAATCAGTAGGGTACAAAATCACTGATATATCAATTTGAATTTAGATTTGAAAACAAAGTTATTCATCTCTTTGTTTATCCAATTGAAAAGCACGTTTAAATTCCAAATCGTAAGCTTGTAACAAAATGTTTATTCATGTGATAAAATTGTTGATCAAGATAATTTTTTTATCTTGCAACAAGTTGGAGGTGAAGTATATATTTATCTTCAATGAAAACATAGTACAACTTAGGTACATAATGGAACTTCTAAGATTCAATTAAGAAACACTTTCAAAACAAGATTCTTTGCACCTAGATTGTAATTAATCATGTTTCCTATAAACTATGAAATTTACAAGACCTGCTTCCATGTAGTCGTGGGCCCTTGCCACTCCTGGAGCAAGTATATTTTAAGACAATACTGCTTTGAATATCAAAACGCATTAGCACTTATAGAATTAAAATGCAGAATCAAAATTATGTGTTAATGGTTCAGAGAAAATACATCAAAGCTTCCAGCATAAATAGAATTACATCACAGTTTTTATAGTATTGCTGCTACTATTTCTACCCTCCTTCTCTACCACCACCAACGTACATGTAGACAGCATCGGCTTTTATAAGATGCAACTGATGGAAACAAATCACAACCAATGAATTTAGAAAATCAAATAAAACAACAAGGCTAAAGTAAGTTGTATGAGATCTTCTGGAGAGTCTTCAAATGGATCTCAGTTGGCCTCATCCTGATCATGGCATGGATGGAGCAACCATTTCACTATTAAGAATAAATAAACTTATCAAATCTCGGTTCTCCATGTGGCTAGACAAAAATAATCAAATGGTGAATTCGACACTGTTTGTGTACTTAAGGTTCCCCTGATCATAACTTCCTCATAATGTCGAATGTTTCCAAATGGTTTATGGGTTACCTGAATGAGGGTACTTTGAACAAAATCCAAGTGTTGGAATCTCAATATTCTTCCCCATTTGAGCACAAATTTCATATTTTCACCTATAAGAATTTATTTCGTACTTAACCTATAGGAACTAGTTTAACTGCCTTCTGAAGAATTTGGGCAATGGAATCCTATGGCAAATGAACTTAGAAAAAAATTCATTAGTAAATCATTACAAAATAATATCTAATTATATAAAGGATAATAAAACTAATGATAATCACCCACAAGGTGTAAGATGTGATTTGGCAGCAAGTTGAGGAATTATGGTATTAAATGTGTGTAAACGTTTTTGAATTTAGGTTATCAATAGTGATATTGTACGGTGGAAAAATGGTCACATTTGAAGCCCAACATCCACCCATGCCTTTGGATTTGCATCTCCTCAAGCAAATAAATCCCTTTCTCATTGACATATTCTTAACATTGTTTTGTAGATGTTGGTTCTTGTGGAGCAACACTCTTCACATTAACATATCATAATAGTTTATTTAGCAATAAAAATTGAGGACAAGAAAGGGATGGATGAGGAAGATATGATTGATGAAATGAAGCAGTGATGGAGATATTAGGTATGTGGATAGTTGCTTGCATACTTTGTCATTGTAAGGCCAATGTTTATAGGTGGTTTCATTTATCATTTCATGGCAGTAATGAATTCATCCTTTGAATATAATGCTAGGAGAAGACACTTTAGAGACTACCTTTATTAGAATACAATAAGGGTTTGCTTTTAACATGGTCTTGTAATCAAAGTATAAGTATTTTTATTATGAGTGGAGAATGGAAGGAAAATAGAAGGATAATTATTTATGAAATATGAAATGCATGGAATGAAAAGTGGTTAATCATTAAGTTTCTTAAACCTTATAATGAATTAGAGAATCTTAAGCCAAATTTTACCTCAAGTTTTACCTTTATTTTTGATGTTCTTGGTGCTGCAGGATGAAGTGGACGATGGACTCATTGGAGCTTATGTGACTGTTGATTTGATCTACTGAACAAGGCTAAAGGATGAAATGAATGGCTGAAGGATCAACTAAAGGGCTAAAGGATGAACTAAAGGGCTGAAGGATGAACTGAAGGTCCCCTTCTCCCCCATGCCTGAGGAGTTGTATGTCCCCAAACAAAAGGTGACTATTCCTACGAATGAATGGCCAGACTGCTATAAGGTAACCTTTACTGAAATGAATATACAACTGCAATTGAAAATGGAAATGTCGATACAAAGATCCAAACTGTTGCAAATCTATGTTGAGATCACAAAACCATATAGTCTTCAACTGCTACACACCCATGTGAAATGTTGCATATGTGAATAAATGGTGTCGATGTCAAACTAAGCAATAATCATTGGATTACCAACCATGGAGGAGATCGTTAACAAATGCGAGATATCCAACCTTTGATGTCAATGGGAATGAAGGCACTAAGTACATTCTACTAGCCATGAATGGATTTGTTGAAGTCGAATGGAATGTAGAATTCATCCACCAAGAAACATTGATGTATTTCCTTAGTAGATTACAAGGATACCTTCCATTAAGGCATGTAGGCTCCTAGCTACCTTATCTAACTCTAACCTTGATCCTAGATAATTTGTTGATGTCAATGGGACAAGGCTTATTGGTAGGTGGAACTTAAGGGATCCCACATCAACCAACAAGAGTATAAGACATAATGAATTGAAAGATACATGATTTTAAGAATTCATAGAAATTTAAAACTTTATTGGAAACCTTGCTCACTAGTTACCTGGTTCTCAAGCAAAATCCTAGTCGAGTTGCACCAGATAAGCTGGTTTTCACAAAATGACATATTTTTCTCTTTACTATTTTCATTTATTTATTTACTAACTTTCTAACTATAATGAAGAAAGTATGTCCTCCTTCAAGGGAAAGAGAACTACAAATGAGGCCATTTGTGGATCAGGTACAAATATATATTCGTGCCCAGATTTAACATATAAACTTTAGAAGGTATATAAGCATGAAAATTTAGCAGTTTTGAAACATGTGATACAAAGAGTATTTGAAGATGAGAGTGGTAATTTGAATGGATTGTGATTTGGAACCAATGCTTGATGTAATCCTGATGGTATTGGCCCATTACTTCATTTGGACCACTCTGAAAGTCCTTCTTGGTCATACTAGGAAAACATGGATGATTGGTCTCTCGAATGCATACAAGGCTTGTTGATGGGGATGTTGAATGTGCTTCAATCTCAGGTTCCACTGGATGCTCCCCATCATATTTGGTACACCATTTATCAATCTCCTTGGTAGATAGGTAATAAGAATCAAGTGAGACTTCCAAATCCTTTTCTGGTTGTTGAGAGATAGATAGTTTTCTGAATGAGGTCAGGATGAACTCTTCTTGAGAAGCAGATATCCCAGCTACTGCTAGGATTTGAGAAAGTGCTTCGAGGTAAATTATTCAAGCTCTCAGTCATTCTTGAATTTTATCCTTCTGGTTGATGATCCTTGTATTGCAACATGGATTAGTACAAAGGGGTTCTTATAGCACCCTAAAAATGTTTTGTCTTTAAAGAGATTGAATTTTAATCTAAATGAATAAAAACTACTAATTGCAATAAAAGTTACCAAACTTGAACTCCTCACTTACTTGGACAACCACACTTTCGAGTAACCCCAAACCAAAGTGGATGCCATTCTTTTCACTCATGTATTACCATCATCTCTACCCTCTAGTTTTCCTATAACTAAGATCACACCAAAAACTTGTGAAAGAAACTATGCTCTAATCCCTTCAACACCTCCCCGGCAATGGTGCCAAAAATGTTGGGGAATATACTTTTTATAATTCAAACATTAAATCATCAATCCGTGACTCGTAAGCTTCAAGGCACAAGTGCATGTAACAAAGGATCGAAGCATCTAATCTAAACTAACATCATGAAATCTAAAATCTATTCCTAAATTAAGTACATAATTCCTATTCCTAGTTTGAAACTAATCGATCGATAAAAACATGCTCAATAAATACTAATCATTGTTCAAGAAATTTGAATCATTCTTCAAATAAAAGTAACTCTACTCAGCAATTAAAAAATATTAATCATAACCTAAGTGACGCATATTACCATTCAAATGATCTTAATCTAAATGGAAATCTCAATCGAAATAATAATATCTATTTAATCTAAGAACATGAATCTTAAATCAATCAAGACTAACTCAAAATAACATCAAGATTATGATAAATATCAATCCAACAAAATTCACTTTCACTCAAATGATGTTAAACTAAGGCAATAATTTAAACAAGATTGCAACTGATCTAATTCCCAGGATCACAAAAATCAATAAGCATTCAAAATTTTACCTTTCAATCTTCCCAATGTCACTCTGCAATAATAATTTAAACAATTGAGATTAAATTGACATGCTTCAGATCTAAGGGGCTACAAAATAAGAAACTATCCTATCTTTAAACTTCTTTAATCAAATTCATGAAAATACTCAAACATGAACGCATTAATCAACAGTTCTATCAATAAATAATTACAATTATATTGCATCTCAAAACTAAACTACAACTCAAAAATATGATTTAATGGTCTCGTTGCATTTATTTCAAATACTTGATTGCCCACGCATAATGTTACAGGAAATTGCATTGAATCAGTAAGGTACAAAATCACTAATATATCAATTTAAATTTAGATTTGAAAACAAAGTTATTCATTTCTTTGTTTATCCAATTGAAAAGCATGTTGAAACTTCAAATCATAAGCCTCTAACAAAAGGTTTATTCATGTGATAAAATTGTTGATCAACACAATTTGTTGAGCTTGCAACGAGTTGGAGGTGAAGTATCTACTCATCTTCAAATAGAACAGAGTACAACCTAGGTACATAATAGAACTTCTAAGATTTAATTAACAAGCGCTTTCAAAACAAGATCCTTAGCACCTAGATTGTAATTAATCATGTTGCCTATAAGCTATGAAATTTACAAGACTTGCTTCCAGGCGGTCGTGGGCCCTTGCCACTCCTGGAGCAAGTATATTTTAACACAATACTGCTTAAAATATCAAAACGCATTAGCACTTATAGAATTTAAATGTAGAATCAAACTTATGTGTTAATCATTAAGAGAAAATACATCAAAGCTTCCAGCGTAAATAGAATTACATCACAGTTCTTCTATTGTTGCTGCTCCTATTTCTTCCCTCCTTCTCTACCACCACTAGCATACATGTAGAGAGCATAAGCTTTTATAAGGTGCATCTGATGGAAAGAAAGCACAACCAATGAATTTAGAAAAATCAAATAAAAAAGCAAGCCTAAAGTAAGTCGTATGAGATCTTCTAGATAACGTTCAAATGGATCTCAGTTGGGCTCATCCTGATCATGGTGTGGATGGAGGAACCATTTCCCTATTAAGCACAAGCAAAATTATCAAATCTTGGTTCTCCACGTGGCTATGGAAAAAAATAATCAAATCTTGAATTCGACATTGTTTCTGTACTTAAGATTCCCCTCGTCATAACTTCCTCATAATGACGAATTTTTCGAAATGGTTTCTGGATTACCTAAGTGAGGGTATTTTGAACAAAACCTAAGGATTGGAATATCATTATTCTTCCACATTTGATCACAAATTTCATATTTTCACCTACAGGAATTTATTCCATACTCAACCTATAGCAACTAGTTTAATTGTCTTTTGAAGAATTCAGTAATGGAATCTTGTGGCAAATGAACTTAGAAAAAATTGTCATTAGTAAATCATGAAAAAATCATATATAATCATATAAAGGCTAAGAAAACTAACGATAATAAACCAGAAGGTGTAAGATGTGATTTTGTGGCAAGTGGAGGAATTATGTTATGAAATGAGTGTAAAAGTATACGAATTTAGGTTATGAATAGTGATATTGTACGGTGGAAAGATGGGCATATTTCAGGCCCAATGGGTAGTTTTCCTAGGAAATTCCACTAAGGTACCTCCATCCCACAGGGGTGCATGAAGCTTGGCCTTCTAGATAGGCATCCAACATCATGGGATTCCTTTCCATGAGTTAGGTAGCCTCGAGGAGAATTTCTCACACAATTACCTAAGCCCAACCCCCAATTACATGGGTTTCTCAAGCACTCTGGTTTTCATGTGATATGACGAAGGGTTTCTCATTATTTAGCTTAGGATGCTAAGTTTTTTTATGGTCTTGGAGAAGTTTAGTCACATGCCAACCTCCAAAAGCCTAGCCTAAGCAAATGTTGGTGCACTAAAAGAAAAAATAAAAGTAAACACCCCACCCCACATTTAGCCACTTTAACCTACTCACCAGCATAAACATGAGATGAGAGTTACTATCTATGACCCAATTTATAAAATGCACTTATGGAAATGGGGCTTGTATTTCCAGACCTAACTAGAAATACCCAGTGACACATAATCATACTCATATCAACCTAACTTGAACCAACACTAATTCCTTCCAATTTCTTTTCCTTAAATTTAACCCAACTTTCTATTTTGAAAATGTTTTGCACTTCAAACTTTCAAGGCCATTTTGAGGTCCTAAACTACATTTAGGGAAAACAGGGAGACTAAAAAAGGTGCCAATATTTCTCTCACAAATTTCGTTTTGACCTCCTCGTGGAGATCTTCGAAATATTGTATTACGATAGTCAAACAAAGATCGTATGGAAAAGCTATGACCCCATGAAGTTGGAGGTCCAAATTACTCATTTATTAAAACACTTTGTGTACACAATACATGTAGGTCATAAATACATATATGTTCATTGGCTCAATAATCTCACTAGAGAGTCATCAAGAAGGCTTAATGCCCTCTCAAGCTAGTTGCATGAAACACTTTTTAGCCCATGCATTCATCAACTATTCAATAATTTATTGAATCATGAACAAGAGCCATAGCTAGAGCATATCATATAACCATGCATATAACCAACATATAACCATAATAGAAACCATGAAAAATTAGACATAAGATCACCATAATAATCAGTACAAGTGCTCATAGATCAAAAATAGGAAAATAACTCATATTGACATAAAAAAATGCCAACCAAGTCAGGGAATTGCATGTAACTCCCGACCATAGATTGGGCTTAATCAAATCTCTCTTTCATCCAATCACCCCTGTGTCGTATTCCAAGCATGAATATCAGATCATAAGGGTTAAATTAAAATAGAAATAACCAAGGCTTCCATTGGCCAAACCACCTCAACCCTCCACCATAATCATTTCACCTAGCTAGTACATAGATCACTAATACCAACCAGATTGGTCTTTGCCTAGGTTGTCCAGGGCTCCAGGAATTCTATCTCAACCCACAACCTCCAAGGACCCAAGTGATTGTAGGGATCCATAGAACTACCATATCAACCCACAACCTCTAAGGATCCAACATGTTCCAGGGATCTAGAGATTCTATCCCAGCCCATGGTCATAGGGAACTTTAGAACTAACCAAAATATCCAAATGGAAAACCCACTACACCATGGGTGTCTAGAAAATGGCAAGGCAATGCTAAAACCATTGTTAATCCAGGCCAATCTCCATGCCAATGACAACACATAATAAAAGAACCACATGCATATATCATGCATCCAAAAAACAACATAGAAATCACACATGCAAGCTATTACTCGCAATGTATCCCTACTATATCTATTGATCCAATCCTCCTTTCTGCTATCCTCAATCTCCTTTTCTTTCTCCAAATCCAAGTGAATGCTAGAATACTCCAATAATGCTCCAAGTGTGAAACAGAGTATGAAAGAGAGAGAATGAAAGGAGAGAGACAAAATTGAACTAAAAATCTCTGAACTATGTCTCTGATGCCTTTTTATCCTTAATGCCTCCCTTTTTTTCATTTTCCTTCATTTTCCCTCTAATTTCCCTTGCATGAAATTTTTTATCTCTTGGGCTTCCATTTTCACCTGTTTTCCTTTATTTCTCACAATTAAATGCCAATTATTGCCTATTTTCCTTTGCCAATTTCCATTGCAATTAATAAACCACAAGTCATGCCCACTATAATGTTTTCCCAACATTCAACTTGGAATACATGTCCCATGGTGTTGGTCTTATTTTATTTACATGGAAAATCAAGAATGGGTTGTTACAAAAAGACGAGTCTAGTTTATTTTATTGATGTGTTAATTTTAATGGTTGTTGTATTACTCAAGTGGGTACGGGTATGAAACAAGATGGTGTGAAAATCTTGTTAGTGAAAAACCAAAATGCAACTATATGGAAATGTAATTTTTTTTGTTTTTCTTCTTTCAATGAAATATATCTAAATAAGGGAAATAGGCTTTTTCACTCTTGAAAGAACATAACAACTACATACAGCATACACCTCTTAATGGTCACTAAATGTGATCCCCAAATTGATAAGACTTTAGACTCAAAAGACAAACAAATAATCCAAAAAGAGGCCAAAATAGTCCCCAAGCTACAACAAAAAAGCCAAAAAAGCATTCTCAAGTAGTTAACAAGAAATCCAAAAGTGAAAAAGGAAGAAGGAAATGAAAACAAGCTAGGGTTGTTGTACATTGTCTTAATGAGAGGCAATGTTCTACATGGTCAAAATCAAACCCTAACTCAAGGAAAATCTACTAAGGGATGAGAGAAATAAAAACATGAGGACATGAATAGATCTAAAACACTCTAATATACCTTTCCAATAGTTATTTGTACATCACCAAATGCAAGCAAAAACAAGAAAAAACAACCACTTGAATTGGATGAAAAATTAAAGATGAGAAAACAACAACAAAAAAAAAAAAATACACCAATAAAGTATAGATCTAAAATAGGATATGAACCATAGACCAAGAAACAATGACAAATCTGAAAAGAGAGATCCAAAACACGAGGACAAAATCCCCAAATAAAAGCACAAGAAGGCATAAAAAACAACATATAATTTGTCTAATAAATAGACCAAACTCACAAATGAGTGATGAAAGTTAGATTTAATGTAATCAAAATCCTCTAATGACCACAAAAAATAGGTCCAAAAGGCTAAACTGAAATCAAAGTGATCAAATTTCAAATTCAAGCACACCAACTCTACTAGGAACCCTAGAATTCAATCAAAGCCAAATTCAAACCACAAACAAGATATGAATCAAACCAACTATATATATGCACTCAGACAAATATAGGACAAATAGATCAAAAATAATATTAAACTTAGATGAAAACAAACTGAAAAAAGAAGGCAACAAAGTGAAATAGTCACTCTGATAGCTGTTGAGATGGAGGGAAAACAAACTAGCTAATCTTTTATTGACCATATCTTCCTCATCCGGAGTCTGATTTCAATGATGATTTTTTTTGTGCAAAATTTTGAGAGGAATCCAATATATTGTAAATTCTATGAAATTCTATACAAAAATATCCAGAATTGATTTTAAACCCACGATCTATTATTTTATCATATAAAAAACAAAAACAAAAATTGAAACTTAAAATCTCTTCAGATCCAAAGAGAATGGAACTAAGGGAGATTCAAATCAATACATATAGCCATATAGAACATGATGGAATACCACAAACACTAGATCCAAAGCAAAAGAGAAGAGACCTAAAAACAAAGAGGGAAAAAGAGAAAATATACTATTGAAAGCACCAATTTTGTTGTGACAAGATTCACACACAAGGAGCTATTGATCCACAATATTATGGCCCTAATAAGGTTTCCAGACAATGAAATATATCACCAATTCAATCACAGAAAGTAATCATGATCTATATGCTCAAACAATCAATCATGCATGTAGCCCTCGCGCCAAGGGTTTGAGCTCACACCTGCAACCCTCATAGATTGGTGAATGGTGTGGGGTTTGATGTAGAAATTCTATGCTCCATCCAAGAGATATTGCCTCTTGCAATAGATTTACTATCTGCACACATGCATCACCAAACAGAGACTAAAAATATCCTTTTGCAGAAGATTGTTAGCTCAAATGACCATAAACATATATAATCAACTAGAAGCATAGATTAACATGAAAGGAACATGTAATTTCATTAATCATAAACCAAATGGTAAAATTATACCTTCAAGCATTAGATCTCCTCTCCATAGTTTAGCATATTCTCCCACTCGTTAAGCTATATGACCTCAAAAGAAAATAGATCACAAATTTAGAATCAAACCAACATAAGAAGACAATTCTCTATCTTACTCTCTTACTAGATTAACCCTCTAGGATAGGCCAATATATAGAACCAGAGAGACTCCTAGGAGGATGAATATGGGTGCTTAGGGTGAATGGAAGCTAGGAAGCATCTTCAAGAATAGACCCCTAGCCATCTCATACACAAGCAGGTCAAGTTGATTACCTTGGGGTTGACAAACTCTAGAAACCTTTTTCACAATTATGAGCTTTTTCTCAATTATGTAATTTTACACTCTTGACTATAATATTATAATTCATGTTCCTTAATTTAATGATGATCAAGATGTAGGATGGCTATAATACATGCAAATAAAATCATGTATTTAAATAATTTTTGTAGATCTATTGTCTAAAAGATCGTGTATCTCAAAATTGAACGTAAGTAATATAGTAGAATTTAGTTTCATGTTCAAGATGAATGCATTTCATTTTCCCCATTTCATGTCACAAGAAAATAAGATTACATTAATAATTTCATTATGGCCATCGAATTAAAATCTTTTTGTAGAAGGAAATATGTCAATAGTTGAATGTGAATAACTAAATGTGGCAGAATTAAAATTACAAGCATTCCAAGAAATGAGTTCATCATTCATATACAACATTCATTTTATGTTCTTTAGTGAAATATGAAGCACATGAATATTTTCAAGTTATTTTCAGATTATTGTTAATCAAACAATGTTTTGGAATCAAGGTTGAGGGGAAACAATGAGACATTAAATGCTTTTGTTGGAATACATTTTCGTTGATATTGAGTAGGAGCATTCATAACATTGACATCAAGATTTTGAAAATCTAAAATATGAAAGAAATAAGGAGAATCAAGCCTTACCCAATTTAAAGGAGCAATTAAGAATTCCTTTAAATTAGGTTAAACCTAGTGGATGACTGAGTAATTAAGAATTCAACCATTAGAAAACATAAAATTTTTAAATTACCATTTTCATGAAAAACCTTTGCAAGAGATATCAAGAAAGTCCACATACTCTTCAAACTAGCTTGCTAAATCTTAAAAAACTGAAACAAACAACCATACTTATGCAAAATTCCTTTAGTTAATAATCTTCATACGATTCTACACAATTCACATAAAAAATTAGGTTCACAACTTAAAATTCCATGAAAACTTCATAAAATTGTATTTTATCAGTAGTAACTTCAAATCATAAGGTGGATATGAAAAATACATGATAATAAAAATATACAACACAAGAGTTACTTCAGAATCATTTCCCAAGACTGTGATGCAGGTAGATATTCTTGTCCACCTTCCTGTTCCACTTAGACCCCCAGTTGGTTTTGTATATTTCCTTCTTTATAGAAGAATTTACTATTTTTATCATTTTTTCATGTCCTAGAGTTCTAGAGTAGTTTTGACCCCATAAACGACACTTTTTTGAGGTCATTAGTAAGCCCATTGTGATAGGTAGGGGCCTACTTCAAATCTTGTAGTATTTATAGAGATCTTTCCAACCAGTTATTGTACATGTGAAACATATATAATATGACGAAGTTACGACTCAGGGAAGTTGGTTTACCAACTAACCCAAATGAGGCCCACAAACTCATGGAATTCCATCTCTCAGGGTTAGTGTTTTGGTTGTTTATGGTTTTCCCTTGTTGTTAAATAATAAAAAGGCGATTGAGCCTCCTTGTAATCTAGTTCAGAGGCATGTAGCCACCACATCTCTTCTCAGAGATAAGATACCATTGCCCGAGCCAGTTTATTTATTTTTTGTATGTAAGCATAGTTCAGTTCTTTGATATTAATGAAATGAAATGTTATTTCTACTGCAACTATGTATTTAAGGTTATCTCTATATTTTTTTGCGTTCCTGTTTAAGTTAAAATCAGTGGTATTAAATAAGTCTTCTCTTCCTCTATTTCTATTTGCATGTACCCAACAAGGTTAGGGTATAAGGAGTTAGGGATCAAACTAGTTGAACCTTCACAAGACCAAACTCACAAACCCTGATGACCTCCCATTGAGGAAGAAAAGAAGGATGAGGGGGAATGATATCCTTTCAAAATCTTGCTTGAAGAATGCATTGAGCGACAAGGGAACCTGATGATGGAAAACTTTGCCTAGATCCTTCAGTGGCTACCCATAGGTGACTATTCTCCTTCTAGCAACCACTATGGAAGTGCCACACCCTTTAAGGTACAAGTTAACTTTGAAATCCCCATATTTGAAGGTCAGATAGATGCAGATTCCATAAATAAATGGTTAAATATGCTAGAAGGATATTTTTTGGTTCATGATTTTTCCAACAGAAAAAGATTACTTTTGCACTTATCAAATCTGCCCCCCCACATCAAGGAGTGGTGGGAAATTACTTTTGTATTACTTGTGAAAACATAGTGAGAGCTATGGATGCTAGTTAACCAACATATGTAAATCCATTTGATAAAGTATGAAAAATATTCAGTTCTCTTTGGCACGTGATACATGAGTGGTATACCAAAACGAAGCATACCTCATGGCCTCAGAAAAATCTAAAGGCCCAGAAGGGAATTGTGTATCCTCTGGCTCTTTCCATGCTAACATCACAATAATTAAAATTAACTAGGCATAGTGGAAATTTCTACCTTTTTCCTGGACCTCGCGACAATCGTCCATGATCTCTCAGCATAAATATCCATCTCAGTTATATTGGACTCCATTTGCGCACTGCATGACTAGCGACACTACTGATGCAAGAACTTAATTTGCACAACACTTCCTCATATCATTTTGGGCCAAAATGTATGTCGCAAAGTGGGTTGTTTGGTCATTGATCGAACTTATGTTGTAGCCCATTTTTCCCTTTATCAGTCCATACTTCTTCATATTTTTTGCTATCGCGCGATCCTTAGACTTTCCCGTGAACTCTTCCATGGGGTCCCATCATTGGTACAGTAATATTGTGATCCTCCAAATCAAAATTTAGTCTATGTAGATCTTATTCCCCAACGATAGGTGTGCATCATGTATCAATAACAAAAATTGTTGCACACACACTGCATTTGCTGAACTTCTACTGAAGTGTGGCACACTCAACATATTGAGCAGTCCTGAGTGTGCCAACCCATTCACCGACTGTTGTGGCTTTAATCTTGTCACTCACTCTCTGTGTAATGAACCTGCTTCAAATACCAATCAGGTGTGAAATGTGGGTACTTCTTCTGGTCATTAAAATCAGAATCTCTAAATTTTATTTTCGAGATTTTGCCTAAAATCTCTCCTGTAAATGACACAACTTCCCATAAAAACAGTGTAAATGTCCCATACTTCACGTCTTTAGAATATTTCACTTTCTTGGTGCTTGGCTTCCTTGGTAGGATATATGCGGGCAAAGGTGATATATACACTCCACCACCTTCCTCTGGCTGTACTTCCTCCACTTTTTCTTCAATATTGACCTACTTTCAAGGCTACTTCTGTGGTTTCATGGATTCGGTAGACTTCTTTTCCAACGTTTTCTTGGTTCTTTCTTCCTTAGTTGGAACCTTCCTTGCTGATTTCCATTTTTTTGTGGCGATGGTGCTATTATGTTGGGTGATTCTACTTTGGGTCTTTCAATTGTTGGTGCAAACATATATGTGACTTCCATAACTCCAGACAGTCCCTTCTCAAAACAATTATGTACAATTTCCTCCCAATATCTCTCAGACGACATACATGGTGTGCTCTCCTATAATTTCTTTGCACTCTTAACCACTCAAGCTCTCGATTCAACGAAGTTCTTAGTCTGAGAGGGAGTCAGCTATTTATAATAATTCTAGCCTTTGTACCTCATCAATAGAATTGATTTTGTCCTGATCGTGTTCAGATTTCATCATTAAATGCTTATCTGTCCTTAAATTTTCCTGATCTGTCTCCATAAATGCACTTTTCCGCTCCCCCAACGGTCACATTTCCAGTGAACTTCGACACATTCCACCTTGTAGTGCACCTTTTCCTTGTGTCCCAACTTCCTTTGAGCTTTAACAAATTCCTCACTGTAGTGAAAGAATTTCTTTGTCGAAGCTCACTCTATAGTGTAGTTTATAGTCCAATGCCCACTTCAACGTCATGTGACACTAAGACTTTCCTTCTTTCTTCCTTAGAGTGAAGCTACCATGGCATGGTTGTCCTTGTATAGTTTCAACCTATTGTTATTCACCCTCCCTGGTATCAATTTTCCATTCAACTCTGCCAACGGAACTATGCCCCCATCTGTGATATGTTTGATAACATAGGGGCCCAACCAATGCATTTTAAATTTTCCTTGGAAGTTCACAAATTTATTTTCATATAGCAGGACAAGATATCCTTCCTTAAACATCTCCAACTTTATATGCCAGTCATGCCAATATTTTTCTCTCGCTTTCAGCACCTACTGATGAAAGTCTACTATAAATTAGTCTTATTCCAGAGAAATAAATTACACCATTATTTCCTTGATATGTCCTGGTTGGCCATGTCGGTAAAGGATACAATTTGTAAGCTTGGTATAATATATTCCATGGGCATCACAGCTTCATGTCCATATACCAATATGAAAGGTGTTTGGTATGTCAACTTCTTGCATGTGGTTCTATAAGCCCATAACACCACTAGAATTGTTAGGTCCCTGTCATCTTTGTTCACATTTTACACCTTGGTTAGTGCATTTTCAAGAATTTTGTTAAAATCTTCAACTGTGCCATTTGCCTGAGGGTGGCGTGGTTCGCTTTTGATGATAGACTCGGAATTATTCAGTCAATGCTTCAATGGTCTTATTCAGGAAATACAATCCCTGATCACTCTCAAGACCTTTAGACACCCAAATCTGGAGAAAATATACTCAAAAATGAGCTTCACAGTCGTTTTTGTGCTATAATCCTTCACTGGTTGTGCTTCAGTCCACCTTGTCAAATAATTAGTTGTTGTGATTATATACCTCACACCAAACTTCTTTCCAAGTGGGTTGATAGGTCCAATGAAATCAATGGCCCATTTGTTGAAGGCACGCAATGTTACCTGAGGTACTAATGGCATTTCATCCCTCCTTGATGGCTTCCTAGTTCTATGACATACATCACATACTTGAAAATATTCCTTTTCATACTTGTGTAGTTTGGGCTACCATAATCCAACTCTCAAAACCTTCTGTGCAATAGCCTTCCCTGCATAATTTCCACCAGCTACGCCTCCGTGGGCTTCAACCAAATTGTCTATATTTCATGTTCTAGGACATATCTGCACAATATTTCATATGGTACCATCTTATACAAATGTTCTGCCATTAATGTAAAATCATCTTCTTTTACCACCAACTCCTTCTTCAGTTGTGTAGTGTATTCCACAGGTACAATTCCTGTAGTCAAAAATAGAATAATATCTGTGAAGTGATCATCTACTATCCTAATTGCAAACAACTGCGTGTCAAGAAGATTATCATTAATGTTTGTGGGTTCTTCCCATGTTTCTAGCCTTGATAGGTGATCAGGCCCGACATACAACCTTCCTGATTTAACAACAACTTCAAAATCGTACTCCTGAAGTAACGATAAATGTTGACAAAATTTTCCTCCTACAATATGCTTATTCACCAAATATTTCAATGCAGAATGATGTGTGAACATATTAAAATGCCATCCCAACAAGTAATGTTTGAACTTTTGTAATGCATATACAATAGTGAATCCTTCTCTTTCTGTGGTAGTGTAATTCTTCTCTGCTTTAGACAACTTCCTGCTTGCAAATGCTATAGGGTGATAGATTTATCTTGCACTAGGCTAGGTCACTACTACTCTCAAACCTATGCAATATGCATCTTCATGAACATAAAATTGTAGAAATTCTCACTGTAGATTAGCCTAATTATGCAATATAACCAAAGAAAAATACATAATCTACTTCTACAATCAAACTTGTGGAAGCTTAATCAATTTGAGCAAGATCAAATGGAACACATATAACCAGAAGAGGAAACAATACACATGAAACACAGAAGAATACTTTGGGGAAAACCTTAGCTAAAAACCCTGCTATCTGTATTATCATACAAGTGGAAATATCTCAAGATTACACATAGCTTTAGCTCTCACAGCTATTACCTCTCAGTACAATCCCTCACTGCTGCTCATAGACAGAATAGACAATTCATATGCCTTTCACTCTACCCTCCAAGCCTCCTATTTCCTTGCACAGTTTTCCCTGGGTGCTCTAGCTGTAACCTTGTGTGACACTGATCTCACACACTACTCCAACACTCTGTAAAACTGCACAAATCTCAAGGAATTGAATTCCTTCTGTATGCAAGAGATTTTCTTATAGGAAAATTCTTGCAACTGATAGTACACTATCCCTTCCTTTAATCTCAACTGGGTCTTTTTCTGAACTGACATGCATGAGTTATTTATGAGAGAAATTCAGTTATCTCGAGTACACTAGTTTCATGCATGCATGCATTAACTAATTGAACTCATAATCAGTTCCACAAATTGTTTGGAACTAATCTAACTGGACTTAACTCAATTAGCTAAGCTAACTAATTACAACTCAAATACAACTCATCCTTATCTCCTTAATTAAGGGATAATCTCCTCAATCAAAGGGATAACTGTTGCATGACTTCGCAAAAACTTCTAGCTTGAATTTGTCCAACTAATTAACTCAAGATGAATTAATTAATTATTTTTCAAGCAGCTGATGAGACTAAATTCGAATTTTAGTTCTCAATTTTAATTCAATGACATATTAAAATTGGAATATTCTTTTTGCCACATTTCAACACTCCCTCTCAACAATAAGGGATTATCTTCCACCCCAATCATGTCTCTATGGAACTCGAATTTACACTTTGACAATGCCTTAATCAAAATGTCTACGTCTTGATCCTTTGTTGAAATATACTGCAACAACATGATCCTCCTTGCCACATAGTCTCTGAGATGATGGTACCGAATGTAGATGTGCTTGGACTTGTCATGAAATAATGGATCCTTAGAGAGTTTGATACAACTCTAATTATCACAATAGATCACAGTTGGATCCATCCTCTGATCAAACAAACCAACTAGACTTGACTTGCAGCCATGTATTTAGCCTCTACTGATCTGAGTGCAACTGGCCTCTGTTTCCTATTGTACCAAGAAACTGTAGCTGACCCAAGGTTAAAAATTCCTCCTGATGTGCTCTTCCAATCTGATGGACTCCCTTCCCAATCTGCATCGGTGAAGCCCTACAGCTTCACTCCCTTTGTCCATTTGTACCATAATCCATATTGAGATGTGCTTCTGAGGTATCTCAAAACATGCTTAGTTGACTTCCAATAAATCTTAGTGGGTTGAACCATAGCTTGACTCAGCTAGTTCACCGCATAGCACAAATCTGGTCATGTTTTCACTAAGTACATCAGTAAACCCACAAGCTGCTGATACATAGTAGCCTCTACTACTTCACCTGAAGTAGCATCCTCCTTCCTCTATTTACCTGCTAGAGGAGTCTGCATGGGCTTGCACTTCTCCATGTGGAGTCTCTTGAGTATCTCATTAGCATACTTTCCTTGAGACACAAACACTTCCCCATCCTTCTTCCACACTTCCATGCTAAGGAAGTAGTGCATGAGACCCATGTCTTTCATCTCGAACTCTCTTGCAAGGTCCTCCTTACAAGGCATGATCAACTGATCATCACCTGTTAATATCAGGTCATCAACATAAAGAACAATGATCAATGGCTTACCTTTGACAATGATGTGATATAGATTTGCATCTGTTTCACACTTTGTGAAGGCCAACCCAGTGAAGTAGTTGATGATCCTGGTGTACCAAGCACAAGGTGCTTGCTTCAACCCATACAAATATCTCTTGAGTCAACACACATGCAACTCATGATCGAAGGTCTCAAAACCTTCTAGATTCTCTATGTACACCTCTTCCTCAATATCACCATTAAGGAATGCAACCTTCACATCCATCTGATGGATCTTCCAACCCATCTGTGCTGACAGTGCCAACATCGATTTGATAGATGAGTACCTTGAGACAGGAGAAAAAGTCTCATCATAGTCAATCCCCTTGACTTGTGAAAAGCCACGGCCAACAAATCTTGCCTTATGCTTTTCCAAACTACCATCAGCGGCTTGCTTTACCTTGTAAATCCAAGGGGAACTCACAAATGACTTGTTCTCTGGTCTTGGAACCACATCCCAAACATTGTTCTGAAGTATGGAGTCATACTCCTCAACCATAACATCAACCCAAATCAGCTGCCACACTACTTCCTCAAAGGAAGATAGCTCAGTCTCAACACATTCCCCAACAAGGGCCATGTATCCAGTGTACCTATCAGGTGGCCTCCTCTGTCTGCGTTGAAAAGATGGTTCTCCCACATTCTCTCTTGCATCTGACAACAATATGTCAGCTTCTCTTGTGCGCTTCCTCCCATCTCTGGCAGACTCTGCTTGAGTGGATTCCTCCACTCCTGGAACCTCTCCATGTAGCTGCTCTACATCACTCTGAGGCTCTTCCTCCTTAGGAACCAAAGTTCCTCCACAGCATGTAGTTGGTGCTCCCTCTCAAGGGAAACTCACATGGCCTTCTACTCATCGAACTTAAGATCTCTGTGAACCATTTTCCTCTGACAGGTAGGCAAGTACACCCGATAGTTGTGAGGTGTATAAGTGTGCCCCACAAGTATCCCCAATTATGTTGTTGGCTCAAGATTCTTCTAGGCATCCTTGGTCACATGGCAATATACCAATGAGCCAAAGATCCTGAAGTGACCCACATCTGGTCTCTTCCTGGAGAAAGCTTCCTCTGGTGTCTTCATCCCAAGTATGTGATGCAGGCTTCTATTCTGCAAATAGACCGTTGTGTTGCATGCATCAGCCCACAATTTAATTGGTAGGCCTTGGTCATGCAACATCACCTGAGCTGCCCCCATAATCATTCTATTCTTGCTCTCGGCCACCCCATTCTGTTGTGGGTTATGAGGTGCCATCAATTTCCATTTAATTCCTTCCACTGCACATAATTCCTTAAACTCTTGAGAGACATACTCTCGAACATTGTCACTTCTCAAGGCCTTCATCTTCTTCCCTGATTCTTTCTCAACCAAAGCTTTGAACTCACAAAACTTTGAGAAGGTTTGATCCTTCTTCTACATTAAATAAATCCAATATTTATGAGAAAAATCATCAATGAAAATCACATAATACCTTTGCTTCACGGTGGATGTTGTCGAGAATGGTCCACACACATTAGTATGAACTCACTCTAAGATCACCTCAGCTCGACTGTCTCGATCATGAACAAAAGACTTGCAGTAATTTCCCAAGGTACAATCTTTGCATGTGTCCACTTGCTCAAGTTTACCTTTGGGAAGTCTGGTAGAGATCTGTTGCATTATCTTCAAGGCCCCATGATGCAAGTGGCCCAACTATCTATGCCATAACTCGCCAATGTCTTGGCTTTGCACTATTTCTACTTTCAAACTCAATGCAGCACAATCATCTACCTCTAGCTTGTAGAGATTCTTCACTCGAATCCCAATCCTCTTGGTCTGACCCGTGGCTATGTGTCTCAGGAACACCTTTCCTTTACTGAAGACAACATCGTAGCCTTTGTCTTCCAACATCACGAATGATACCAAGTTCTTCATCAGTCCAGGCACATACTTCACATCTGTCAAGGTGAGAGGAGCTCCATGCTCCCTCTGAAAGGTAACTGTACCCACTCCTGAGACACTGTACTTCTCGTCATCACCCATCTTTATGTGCATCTTGAGGTCTTTCTCCTCCAAGGTACTGGATAAACTTTTATTTCCAGTCATGTGGAATGAAGCTCCACTGTCAAGATACCAAACACAACCCACCATCAATGAAACCATACATGCGATGAGGGTAAAATCCAATTCGAACTTAGAGGCTAATGCCTCACCTTCTGATCCCTTCGAGGATCCCTTCTAGAATTTCTTCAATGGGAAATTAGTTGCATAATGGCCCACCTCATGACAATTAAAGCATCTCACTTTAGATTTGTCAATATTCTTCCCTCCATGAGAAGAATTCGATTTGGAATGAGAAGCCTTCCCTTTCCCTTTCCTTGCCTTACTTGCTAAGGCTATATTTTCTTCATCATCATGCTTAGATGAAGAACCATCTCTAATGCTCCTTCTGCATCAAATCCAACCACAGTCGTTCCCAATCTGGCAGTTTCTCTCTTCCATTCATAGAGCCCTAGTAGTTATGCCAACTCTTTGGAATAACGAGGAGAGCAACACTCGCCATGTCATCATCAGCTATAGTTATTCCTACACTACCAAGCTCATCTCTTCAGGTGGTGAGCTTGTTCATATATGTAGAAATAGTATTTCCCTTCTCCATATTGATTTTCCGAAGCTTATCCTTGAGCGCTAGTTTCCTCTGGTCATTGTTGTTGTGATAGAGGTCCTTCAATGTCTTCCACATTGGCAACAGAGTCTCCTTCCCATGGAGACTCGAGAAAATATGGTCTCGAACTCCCTCCAAAGGAATCCTTCTCACCTTCGCCACACACTTATTCCATTCAACCAATTCTTGGGCATTAGCTACTGCTGGCTTGGGGATTTCTTGATCAATGAAATCCTTCAAACCATTGTTTTCTAATACCACTTCGATGTGATCCTTCCATGCTATGTAATTCGAGCTGCCTTCCAGAGCATACTCGAGTCTCAATCCATTGAATGCCAATGGTGAACTTAGAGGTACGATAACAATTCAATTTTACTCCTCCAACCAAGAACTTCAAACTTTGAATTTCCCTTCTTCAGTATACTATTCACAACCTTGATCACCTTTTCTCTGATAACATGTAGAAATTCTCACTCTAGATTAACCTAATTATGCAATATAACTAAAGAAAAATACTTAATCTAGTTCTACAATCAAAATAGCGGAAGCGTAATCAATTTGAGCACGATCAAATGGAACATATATAACTAGAAGAGGAAACAATACACATGAAACACAAAAGAATACTCTGGGGAAAGCCTCAGCTAAAAACCCCACTATCCATATTATCATACAAGTGGAAATATCTCAGGATTACACACTGCTTTAGCTCTCATAGCTATCAACTCTCACTACAATCCCTCACTGCTGCTCATATATAGAATAGACACCTTATATGCCTTTCCCTCTACCCTCTAATCCTCCTATTTCCTTGGGCAGTTTTCCCTGGGTGCTTCAGTTGTAACCTTGTGTGACATTGATCTCACACACTGCTCCAACACTCTGTAAAACTACGCAGATCTCAAGGAATTGAATTCCTCCTGCATGCAAGAGATTTTCTTATAGGAAAATTCTTGCAACTTATAGTACAATATCTCTTCCTTTAATCTCAACTGGGTCTTTGTCTGAACTGACATGCATGAGTTATTTATGAGAGAATATTCAGTTATCTAGAGTACACTAGTTTCATGCATGCATGCATTAACTAACTGAACTCACAATTAGTTCCACAAACTATTTGGAACTAATCTAACTGAACTTAACTCAGTTAACTGAGCTAACTAATTACAACTCATCCTTATCTCCTTAATTAATGGATAATTTCCTCAATCAAAGGGATAACTGTTGCATGGCTTCACAAAAAATTCTACCTTGAATTTCTCCAACTAATGAACTCAAGATGAATTAATTAATTATTTTCCAAGTAGCTAGTGAGACTAAATTCAAATTTTAATTCTAAATTTTAATTCAAGGAAAAATTAAAATTGGAAAATTCTTGTTGACACATTTCAACAAAAACTCCTTATTCCAGTCTGGGAAAACCAAGATCAACACATTTACCATATTTTCTTTGAATATATCAAGAGTCTTATTGCATTCTTCGTTCCATTGAAAATTCACATCTTTATTTAAGATTTTCTCCATTGGCGTAGTTATTTGTACATATCACATAATTAATTTCTTGTAATATCTAGTGTGTCGAAATGTAGTGTGGAGTTGTCTCACTATTTTTGGTAGGGTTAAGTTCACAATGATAGTTATCTTCATAGGATCCACCATAAAACCCTGTTTGCACACAACATGCCCCAGTAGTATGACAAAAGGCACAAAAAATATACATTTCTTTAAGTCCAATGAGATTTGGTGTTGCGTACATGTGTCCAACATAAGCCTTAAGCTTGCAACATGCTTTTTCAATAGTCCAAAGATTTTTCAATCATCAAAGTATACCTCCAAGAATTTGTGTATGTACTTCTTGAATGCTATGACCACAACCCTTGAAAATATCGCAGGGGCATTCTTCAACCCAAAAGGCATCACTATATACTAATATGAGCCCCACTCTACTGCAAATTTGGTCTAGTTCTTATCCTCTGGTGTAATTCTAATCTGATGATAACCAAAAAATCCATGTGTGAATGAGTAAGCCTCCTGTCCTCCTACATTAACCAACACCTCATATGTAAAAGGTTTAGGAAAGGGGTGATGCACACATGCATAATTTAGTTTCCTTAGATCCACACTGATCTTGATTTCTCCTTTAGCCTTCTTTTCCTGGACAACCATAGGGCTTACCCACTCTAATTCTTCTACAGTTTCAATGATCCTTTCTAGTAGAATTTTGTCTAACTCCACTTTCACCTTTTCCTTATATTTAGGGTTCAATCTATAAGGTATTTTCTTGACAGGTTTCACATCAAGTTTAAGGGGAATCCTCATGATTCCCAAATCCCCTAATATGCCCCTCATTTCTAAAAATTTTGTAGGGAATAAATGTTGGAAATAATAATGAGAGGGGGGGTGAATCAGTATTATCAAGTCAAATATTCATTTTCCAAAACAAATGATATACGCTACTTCAGTTAGTTAAATCCACATATATACGCAACTATGCAGAAGGAAAACTGCGTTTACAAAGCAAACTTTTAATTTACTTTATCTTTCTGATGATGATTATTAATTTGTGTTGCAGAATCAAATAACCAGTAACCAGAGACAGTAAAACATAAGAGAAAGACAATCACGCACAAGAACACAAGATATAAGGTGGAAACCCAATGTGGGTGAAAACCACTTGCTGCAATTCGTCTCTATCTTCTTTTTAAATTAGAAACTTCTTTTACAATGTACTGGTGCAGTCCCTTACCAGTACGCAGGCTGCAACCTGGAGAGAGCTACAACCCTCTCTCATTCTCCAGCTTCTCCTGGAAGGGAGCTACAACCCTCGTTATCTCTTGCACTAGCCAAAATACTAGTACGTAGGTGCTGGCCTACAAAAGGCTACAACCTTCTCTTTTTTTCCAGGGACCACGTTTCATAAATTTTCAGACTGGATCCATAAACATTAATCAATAATCAAGAATCAACCAATCTCCTTTCCACCAATTAGATCTGAATTAAGTAGATACTTCTCTGAAAGTTGTACCCAAAACACAGTACCAAAAACCACACACCAAACACTGAACCCAGAACACAGCAGCAATAAACAGAAGCATCTAGATCACAACTTAAAGTATATACGCTATTTCAATAACCTGCAACATGCGTGTATACGCTTTTGTGTTTGGAACGTCCTGCATATACGCTGTTTTCATTCACTGAACCAGCGTGCATACGCATCTTCACTTCACTGAACCTGTGTACAGATCTATAAAGGATAATTCGCTCTTTCATATATTCAAAAACACTAATTAACCTAGATTATCAGTGTTATAGATCAAGCAAGCGCAACATATAATAGATCAAAATCATATAAAGATACTATCATTCAAGCTTAAACATTATGACCCATCAATAGAACTTATCCTTCTTCTTTGCGCTAAGGTTACTCTTTTATTCAGATCCAGATCTGCACCATCACCCAATTACCAGCATTCAGATCTACCATTTTTTCAGATATTCAATGATAATTCAAATTATCATTTGCCACAAGATCTCCTTCCTCTTTTATAGTCTTAGGCCTTCCACAATACCACGGTCCAAAACCATAACATTTCATTACCATGAACCCAAAACTAGGGATCAACACATCTGATGAGTCGCCATGGTCGAAAACATAGGTTCAAATACCAAGGGCTAACTACCATGGACCAAGAGTAAGTCCCCAACATATACGTGCTTTTTTTAACGTATAACCCACGTGTATACGCATTTTTGTCTAGATTAACCTGTGTATATGTCTTTTTCTTCTTTTTGAGTGCCTGAACTGAGATCTGCCACTAGAGTGAGTTGCCATCAAGTACAACACCTGTGCCATAGTACCAAACCAGAATCATAATGCCAACAATCTCCCCCTTTGGACTTGATGGCAACACCAAGATTCCTCAAGATTCCTATTTCATTCACCCTCCTTGTCATCAAGGGCAAAGGGTTGTGCTCCTCCTAAGTACATGCTGAAATCTCTTCCCTGCTGTGCTGACCATGCTCCCCCTAACAGTAGGAAAGATCTGCAAAAGATGTTCTTCAAGACGAACTATGACATATACATCATAAAAGACCTTCCTATCACCAAAAGACTCAATACATACATCCTTCACCCAACCATGTGGGGATCATCCACCCAACCAAGTGGGGATACATCAAAAAATTACATATGACAACCAAGTACATTACATCTTCATACTATACATAGTGGGGAAACCAAAACAGGCTGTTACATGACCTTGACACCATAAAAGAGATACATGACATAGAGACGAAATATGTAGAGCAAGACTTATGAAAGTCACCAAGCAGCAACATCTGTCAATCACCATTCAGATCAGCAACCATGATTTCCTTATGTTCTCCCTCTGCACTCATTCCACCAACAACATCTGTGAACAGGAACCACAAGCTTCTAATACAATGCCAACAATGCATCATTAGAAGCTTATCTTCTCCCCCTGAACCAGTGCCAGATGGTCTCTTTCAGACCCATATCAGACAACTTCCAACCAGAGCCTGTCCCTTCTGATATCCATCAAACCTCGATATACGCAACTTTCTCTATACCAACTGGCGTATGTACGCAAATCCTCCTCAGGAAACACGCGTACACTCCTTTTTCTTTGAAACAGACAAGTTTAACAGCAAGATGATGCATCAACTACTCCCAGCTTCTATCTGAGATATTCAAAAGTTTCCCTGGGTAGTGGTTTGGTGATAATATCAACAACTTGTTCCTTAGAAGGAACATACTCCAATTTGACCTTTTGTTCCAACACTT
>APFE031297824.1:108473-128478 GCA_000404065.3 Pinus taeda
GGTATGGCTGCATGTGATCCCTCTGCCCACCTAGCTCGAAGTTTCCCCCTACTGGAGGTCTCTGCATGAGTAGATGTCTCTACTCGATCTCCACTCAGCTTCTCCTGTTGTAGCTGGTCCATAACCTCCTAAAGTTGCTGCACCAATCGTGGCTCCTCCACAATTGTCTGAGACTTCTTCTGGCTTTGCATGTTGAGAGGTAATATACCCTCCCTCTCAACCACTAAGTCTCCATCAGTTGCCTTGCTGCTCAAGGCTTTGCATGCATTTTGAACCTGAAGAGCATACAGGTTCTTGACCCGTCAACCATTCTGCTTCACCTGTGTAGTGATGATGTGTTGAAGGAAAACCTTTACCTCTCTAAAGACTACATCATAGCCTCTGTCTTCCAGCATTGCGATTGACACCAAGTTTCTCTTCAGTTCTGATACATACTTGACATCGGTCAAGGTAATTCGAGATCCATGCTCCCTCTGAAAAATAACTGTGCCTACACCTAAGACACTATACTTCTTGTTAGATTCCTATACCAATAGGTTTCATTTTTCATGATTGACAGTGGAAGTGCTAAATATGTTCATCCTTGCATGCTGCAGAGGTTCCATATTTTGTGTACAGGCAAAGAAAATTAAAAGATGAAAAGAGGGTATGCCTTAAAATAATAATCAAAAGGCAAGAAAATCAATTGGCCAGAAAAAATAATGAAAGTGAACCCCAAACCAAAGACCAGGAAAGTGGTTAGTTAAAATGCCATTGCTATCTTATTTTGCAAGATTACCATGTGGAGGTACTGCTAATCATTTCATTTGATGGATGGCCCAACAGTTCAATCTGGACTATGCCATGTTTAAATTGCTGTTGTAGAATAGAGAAAGCAATACCTGTCCAAACAGTTCAAACCTGGCAGATGGCTAGCTAGGTAGAGAATTTAAGGAGCCCAACTGCTTAATCTGGGCCCTTGGAAGAGATAAGGGTACATTTAGATAGGAGGGAAGTCAAAAGAAAAAAGGACAATAAGGGTTTGCCAGTTCAAGTGCACCCAATGCAAAGGAAGAAAAAATGCTAGGTGTATTAGGCTGGGTAGGTAGTTTGAGGTTGCAAAAGCAGATTGGTAATCACTTGTGGTCTTTTCAAGAAATACTTATCTCACTCATGGCATTAGCACCATGGAAATTGTTTAATGGTACAACAAGGAAGCATGACTAACTTCCCCCTTCATTCCCTTAGAAATCATTCAGTAACATCCCCTCAGGGACCTTCGGATCTGCCCGAAAAGCCCATATTCACTCCATTCTTGTTAAAAACCAAGTTGACATCTGAGTTGACTTAGTGAAAAGAAGCCACATTTCTTGTGTAAAATTAATCTTTACACAATCCATTCATTTCTCTATGCTTAAGTTTCCATTCTGTAAACTTAGCATGCATCCCCTCCTTTGCATTCCAAAGAACTCATATTAACATCTAACCCTATCATCTAGCTCCCTCAATCATTTTCCCTACCCCTATTCTACAATAAACTATATAAAAACCCCAAAAAACACTAAATATTCCTCCCCATGGAAACTATAGCCAAGTACTAAAAGTCGAGAAACCTTAGGTCCATTTGGGACCCATTGTTAGCCCCTTCGCATTCATCTCCCTTAGGATTTATTTAACACCCTGTTAAATAAATAACTATGTTCAACCACCCTCCGTGCACATTTTATTGGGGTTTTATTAATATTTGATTGATAAAATAACCAAATCCCGAGCGCATATTACACCCATAACCTAAGGTTTTAACAACCCGAAGCTGCAAATAATTAACGATTATCAGACGCGCTTTTCCACTAAACCCCGATCATGTTGCCCTCCCATTCACCGTAGGATCGGCCATCCCAGATCCGATGACCCTAATGAATATCGGGCACCCCTTCCTAGCAGTACGATAGTAGCCGATGGTCGACGGTTTCACCGTCGTACACCGGGACAGTTGTCGGCCTCCTATTACATCGAGCCGCCCCTGACACATACCACTCCCGTACCAAAAGCGGTCCGACGCAAACCGCTTACTGCCCTCCCTGCTTGCCTACATCACCACATGATGATGCCGCCACGTCGCCTGCCACTGCGCTGTACCTGCGCCATGTCACCCGCTGATGTCATCACCCTGCCACTGTGTCATGATGACATCATCATCTACGTCACCTGCCACATCATCTTTCATACCCGCTACCCGACAAAAAATACGTCATGATGACGTCATCCGAGGAAAGCACCAAAAAGCGCCAAATTTCCAAAATGTGGTTAAAAGTCGTGAAAACGACTATTTTTGGTTTATTTCTGTTTTCGCTGTGTAAACGACGTGCATGCGTTTTTCCGCTATTTTCACTCCCGGAGCTTCTACTGCCTGTCAACTTGCGAATTCGACACCGTAGTTCATCTTCTCAGCTCCACCTATACCTGTTAAACACCCTCGGTGCCCTAGAAACAGGTATTTATCCGCAATTTGGCCTGAAACCCTTGTTTTTTATACTTCTCTGGTTTATAAGTTGTCGAATGAACCTATGATTGCTTCCAAACAAGTTCCTACCAGTCACTCACTGCTCAGTATTTACCATTTGAGCTGTTACACCCTCACAAGCCTGCAACTTAAGCTCAATTCCTCCGCAAACAAAGCTATCCCTACACTCTGTTCATCGATATCCGCCCACAAACTCCACAAATCGCTCAAACTTTGAGTTAAATTAGCCAAGCGCACTGTTCCGATTAATTGCAACCTATTTTCTAAAAGGGGAACCCTCAGTTTACCTTTCCCTTTGCAGACTTTCCCCCCTTGGGCAAAATTCAATAAAATCCTCTCGGCGTTCTTCCTATAGAGCCTGTGATTTGGAAAAATTGTGTGAAAAACCCAGTCAAAGGGCTGCAAATTTGTTATTCATCATAAACTGAATACACAGAAATTGGTTTGGGAAAGAAAGTCAGTTTTCATACTGTTGTCAATATCCTCTGAGCTTAAATTCCACTTCCTATTGTTGTTTGACACCTACATTGCCATCCATACCAGCACTATCAGATATAGAGACTCCAGTAGCCTTGAACATTGCTCCTTTAAATGCTCCACATATGGACTTAGAGTGGCTACCATTAGAAGACAAAGACTTTTAGATTAGAGATATGATGGGCCTTACTTCTCACCTCAAAGCTGTGGGCCAATTCAAACACAATCACATGAATAACACTGATATTTTAGGGATTTGGCAATCCAGCATGCCCATCTATTACCTTCCAAAAGTCAATGTGCTACCTGATTTCATCCACCTATTCCATGCACGCTATGAACCCACTCTGAGGGCAATTCTCAGTCCAGATGGGTCTGTGCTCTTCTATATCACTCCTCAAGCTATAAATGAAATGCTGAACTTTGAGCCTCCTCAGACTCTCGTTCCCCTCACAATGAAACTCTTGCTCGATCAGGGTGCAAGGCTCTCCAGAGAAGAAATATAAAGAGTTAGTCAGCTATTTATGAAGCCAGAGTGCCAATATGATCATCCTCCTCCCTATCATCAGGTTTCATTTAATGAAATAGGCAAGCTCATGGTGGACATGATTTCATACATCTTAGGATGAAAAACATGAGAGTTTGTGGATGAGACTTTATTCTTTCTCCCCAGGGCAGCCCCCTGCTGTCATGTATGACTATGCCACATTCATAGCAAACAAGATACATGAACAATTCATGATGATGGAGAGAGAAAGTTTGTTTAAATACACTTCTTATCTATATCACTTGCTACTCTACTATCATCTAGATAGTTTCAAGGTTCCTCTCAGGAGATTAGACCGAAAAGGAGAGAGGAGATCTGTTTTTTATTGGACCTCAGTTTTCCATGAAGTCCACCATTCTCCATACACATATTGTGAGTTTATTGACCTATTCATTTACCCTGCTACTTGCGTATTGATGGTGACTCCTCCTACCAGGCTTACTGCTGAAATGCAAAGGATCTTGCATCTTTCTAAGGGCTACATCATTGGTGATTGGTACTTCTACCAAAACCACACAGTAATCAGAATTTATGGGTGTGAGTTGTCTCCCTATAAGCTGCCAAGATATGTCCTCATGAGACTTTTTGCCTTGGAATATTTCAGGCAATTCAGTAATGCAGACTTGACCCATTTCCATGGGAAAAACAAGAAGGCACAGCTTAAAATCAGACACCAGTTGGGTCCCTTTGTTTTCAATAAAAGGGAAGAAGCATGGAAAGATGCAGACAACATGCTAGGACAAGAACTCATGCTGAAACAAAGCTTCTACTGGGCACCATATGACCCTGAACACTTCATAAGCCTTAGAAGGATCAAACATATGCTTTCAGGATATGTACACCAGCTACTCCCCCACATTAAACAATATGCCAATCAACCATAATGGGTAGAGGGCACCTTGGATGATGAAGAGCTCACTGAAGAAGAAAAATTAGAGAGAGACATGAAAGAAATTAAGAAAATAATTGACCTGGATTATGTTGCACAGGTCACCTTCACACAACCTCAACCAGTGGGAGCAAGCACATCAACTGCTACTTCAAGGCAGCCTGCTAAAGAGGCCATATCATCAGCAGAATAGGGCAAAGAAATTGAACATTTTGAACAGCAAAGCACAATGGAGGAGAAACCATCCTCAAATCTGGAAAAGGGTCAAGAGAAAAGCCCTTTAACACAAACAAAAGCACCTAAAATCCCTGTGCTACAAGCTCCTCACAATGAGGAAAGAGGTAAAAAGAGGGATAGAAGAGATGGGACACCCACAGGGACATCCACGGACCATCAAGGAGAAAAAAGTCAGAGGCTAAACCCCTATGCTGAGGAGAAAATAACTGAAGAGACCATAGGAAACATCAGGGGTGAGGGGACTTCTGAGCAGCAGATCCCTCCTATCTTGGAAACATCGGCCAGCTCCTTTCAGCAGGAGCAAGAGAAACAACTAGGTGGGGAGGTTTCATCCTCCCAACAGCAAGCCCAAAGGGGCTCGGATATAAAGAAGGCATTCATAGAGATTAAAGCTAGAAACGAGCCTATAAGGTTTAAGCTTTACAACCAGTTAATGAGAATGGCTACGACAAATCAACAAAGGCTAATGGCAGCCTATGAAATAGAAGCAGGGAAGATGACACTCAGTCACTTCAGACCTACTACACAACAGCCACAGTCAGCTGCATATTACATTAGAACCAATCTGGAGGTATTAGCAAAAGATATTCATCCTCTAGACCAGATGGAATTACATAAGCAGACAGGAGAAATAGTTTATTCTACACTGGCAGACAAGGCTCTATTAGCCCACAGATTGCAGAACTCTCTATACAATACTTCTGCGCAGTTAGAGCTGGAAAAGGCATCATCGTTGGCCAAGGATAATAGGATAAAATCCTTGGAGGAGATCATCATAGAGTTGGGACATGATCCCAAAGATCCCAAAGGCACACAGGCCTTGATTAGAAAAAAGAAGGAAGACATAGCAGCATTAAGAAAACAAGTGAAGCTACCAGTCACCATACATCCTCAAACTGCAGAAGTAGCACAACGACAAGAAGTAGAAGATGTGGTAAGTCTACTTATGAGGATGAATGAAAGGATAATGGAAACAAAAAAAGCATTGGAGGAAGCTCAACAAGGGAAACAGCCAGAGTTGGCCCCTCAACCATCCCAAACTGCTCCAATAGTAAGAGCTCCAATAATTACAGCTCCTTCAATAGCAGTTACTTCACCAGCACCTCCCCTAGGTTCAACTTCAGCAGCAGGTGCATCGACTTCAGCAGATCCAATAGCAACAACAGTGCAAGAGGCCATCTTGAGCATGGAGGCCATGATGAAAGAGATTAAGCCTCTTGAATTGCAGATGGCAGAGATGAAGGAAACAAAAGAAAAGCTAGCCAAGATTGAGGCTAGTTATGATAAGTCAAAAATGATAGTTGCTGAGAAAACCAGGGAAGTAAAGGCCCTGGAAAATAAGAGAAAGGCCTTGGAGAAAGACCTCACTCTCCATAGGACCTTGACTGAGATAAAAACAATTTTGTGGAATAATATTGGCCAATCTCTTGCTGAACAATGGACAGGAATACAAACCATGTTTGACCAAATAGAATTGATGGTTGTAGCTCAGCATCAAACTCATAAATCCAGAACATTTCTAGCGAATAAGCATGAGCAAGCTTCTCGATTGATTCACTTTTTGAATACTAGTACTGGTGACCAGCTGACAGCACTAAACATCCAGAATAAGACAGAGACTATAGTAAGAGTCCAGAAGGTGCTGACCATGAGGAATTTTTTCCAGACTATAGAAAGGAAGTGCCAGGAAATGTAGATAGTGGTAAATGATTTTAGATAGAGGCTTGCAAATTTGCAAGCCAAAGGTTTACCCAATCTGGTTACTAGTGCTGGAAGGCTACTAAAACAGGAACAATATGCAAACACGCTCAGTACCTTCATACAGAATCAAATCACAGCATCATCCAGCAGCACAGAAGAAGCAGTCCCTCCCATAGGGCAGAGTTTTTATGACAAGCTGGAGGATTTGTTTTACATAAAGCATGAGGTAGCACACCTTTTTCTAGTTTGGCCGAATTATTATACCTACTCTGAAGCTGATGAAACATTATACAAGTTAAGAAAACATCAACTGCCAACTGAGGATTGGTGGCAAAGTTTGCTTCAGATTTTTAAAGTATTTTGAATCTCTTCTTATTTATTGACTGCATGAGGAAATTGTATTATGTGGCTCAACTACCATAAAATTCAAATTAACAGTGGGTGAAATTCGTGCTAATATTCAAAAGCGCAGAACAGGTGTCACAGAAATAGGTGTCACAGGATAGCACTACAGGATAAAATTTCAAAGAAGCAGTCACCCACCGACAGCCAGAGTCAAAAGGTCAACAACACATAGGACACCTACCTCAACGAGTAAAGAGCTTTAAATTCCTCAGTTATTGCTGTGCAATTTTTCCACAAATAGTCATTAATTATGTTAGAGTAGATGGATACATTGATGTCCAGATATTTCCCTATGGGATATTTTGTAAGAACACCTATATATACTTGTAAGAGAAATGTATTGACGGCTGATGATTTCTTCTTTCTGAATTGTGCTATAACATATCAGACTGTGCTAATACAAATGGCGATTGAAGATCACTGTGTTTAAATGATCTGAAGGTGGATTGGATGTTCTGGGACTTGCTACAAAATTTATGTGTCATGCTATGGAACAATAAGTTATACTAAACTGTGTTTTATGTTTTCCATTTTGTAAATCTCATCTATGTTTCATGATCTTGGTAACAGAGAAGAAGAATAGCATAGGATTTGTATGAATGCACCTTATGTTCAATGTCTGTTATTAATTATGTTTTCTTCAGGACTAGTCATGAATATGAATTCTTAACTGCTCATGTTCGCACTAGTTCTCTCATTTTGAATACTGTTTAGGAATTCTTAATTGCTCCTGCACAATATTCATCCATTTTCCCTTTTGTCAGTATAGTGAGAGATTCTTGATTGCCTTTCATTCCCTGACTTCATTCCATGATTACTAGATTTGGAAGTTGTTCCTAGCCTGCCGATCCTGCTCTGTGGTACTACATTTTCACCAAGAAACTCTTTCAGTAATTACACTTGCAGTGACTCCATTGCCCAATGGAAAGAACAGTTATACACTTGCATCCCAGTTCTGTCCGAGATCACCATCCAACAAACATAAAACCAAACCCTGTTCATCATAGCTAGCCTAAAATATTTCAAAACAAAGATAAATTACAAAGAGAGAGCCCTCTCTGGTTGCAGGTAGGCTAGGACCTGCAGCTAAAAGATTGGTTAGTGGTTACCTCAGACGTATTCCTTACAGGAAGCAGGGAACAACCTGAGTGATAACACTTCTCATCATTACGCAATGCTATGAGCATCTGGATATCTTTCTCCTCCAAAGTACTGAATTTTTTTTTTGTCGCCCGACATGTTGAAAGAAGCTCCACTATCAAGAAACCAACCACTTCCCATCATGGATGAAACCATGCATACAAAGAGTGTGAAATCCAACTCAAATTTTGAAGCAAGTGCCTCACCTTTAGATCCTTCCCCGGATCCCTTCTTGGATTTCCTCCGTGGGAAATTTGAGGCATAATGGCCCACCTCATGACAACGAAAGCATCACACTTTTGATTTGTCAACCTTGTTCCCATCTTTGGAAGAACTAGATTTGGAAAGAGAAAACTTCTCCTTCCCCTTCTTCGTCTTACTCGCTAAGGCACAGTTCTCCTCATCATGCATAGATGAAAAAATGTCTCTGGTGCTCCGTTTGATCTCCTCCTGCATCAAATCCGACCATAGTCATTCCCAATTTGGCAGTTTCTCCCTTCCATTCACCAAGTCCCGGTAGCTATTCCAGCACTTAGGAAGGCCAAGGAGTGCTAGACTCACCATCCTCATCATCGACAGTCACCCCCACACTTCCCAGCTCATCCCGGCATTAGGTGAACTTCGTGAGATGCTGGGGCATACTGTCTCCATTCTCACACTTAGATGTTTCTAAGTTTATCCTTGAGCGCCATTCCACCAGCTCAAACCTCAACCGCTTCTGATCTAAAATTCATGAGAACAAAGTATTTCTTGTACAAAGATCGACTATATGGGCATTCATCAGATACCTCACCTTCCAAAAGAAGGATGAATCTAGAAGCTACCTAGCCCGATTATAGACTCTGCCTGAAGAAATAAAATGTAAACACTGTCTGAATAATAGATCTGATGATCAATCCTCGCTTTGATATCTTGTAGAACTTTTTATACAAATCAACCGGCTCTGATACCATGTAGAAATTTTGAATAATATGACACTTATTCACAAATATTATCCTGATCATACACTATTTGTGGAATCATGCATAATACATAACCTCCTCTACATTGATCATCAATTTTTGCAGTACTAAGAAACAATCACATGCGCACGTTGAAGCATCAATCGCACATATCAACACAGTATATCATGGGGAAAGCATACAAATGAAAACCCCCAACTATCTATATATTATATTGATTGAGAACATGTAACAATACATAGTACAATACTCCTTGCAAGCACTCAATACTATCTCCACCTGTTACACACAAACTAGCTGAGATCTGATCTCCAAATCTCCTCCACTGCTTGCCTACCTCCACTGCACAATACCTGCATGAGAATGAATGAATCCAAACTCATTCCAAGTTCTATTTACCTTGGAAAATCACTCACACTGGAAATCACGTGAGCACATGCTATATCACTAGGCATCTACTGCACAATTCTCATGGGCATACTCAATCCATTGATTGTGCAAGATCTCATGCACAACTGATAGTCACAACTCACCCTTTCACTTACCTCTAACACTTGTCTCCACTGAACTGTCGATGCACTAAGTCAACTGATGTATTCTTCAATTGCATTATGAGTTAATAATTAGTGAATTAATTAATAACTAATTCACACAACTCATCACTTAGTCTATTGGCCATTTAGACTAAATACAACTAGTTCAACTAAGTCAAACTAAACACAACTCCATTAACTGCTCATCGAACTCCATAGAACTCAACCACTTGAGTTCTAATTGAAGTACTTCATGCAATAGTTCAGTCAACCCATAGGTAACCATGTGATTCCTTCAGGTAGTTGCATGTGCCACATCTGTAGCTCCAACTAAAGTGCTCCAAGAGAATAAGATAAAGTTTAGAGTCCAAATATTACTAAGGGATAATAATATTTGGCTGTTTCTATTTTTACCTGACAGTCTAAAAATAGACTCTGATCACACCGCTGTGATCCAAAAGATAGAATTCCATTTATTTTTCCCAACATGACCAATCATCCATAAACAACATCCCGCAACTCATAGACCATGATCCATATGTCTAAAAATAGACTTTGCGCGAAAACTATCTTGTGGGACCACTTAGTGAAGGTGACTCCTTTCCACTAAGTTCCATCATCTTGTTGCATTCTCAAAAAGCATTTCTTGTTGCACACTTTTCAACAAATATTCCCAAGTCTATTTGATTATCCGATTTGGAATTAAGAAATGCTTGAAATTATAGGTATATGCTTGTATTTATTGTTGGCTATTCATGTGCTTTAAAATTTGTTGTGTATGTTGATATTTAACTATGCTTGAACATATATATATATAAATGCATATAACAGTGAATAATGTAGCAGTAGAACAAACAAATGAGACAACAATGTAATATGGAGTTCACCGTGATATCTTGGGTTACATCTCCTTGAGCTCTAATCAACTTGATTAGGCTCTTTGGGATTATGGCTGAATTCTTTTACAGGTATGTGACTCAACTCCATATGGTTTACAAATGAACCAATGGGCTCAGAATACCATATTACCCCTGGCTATCCTTTAGCTGCAAACAGATCTAGGCTTCTCTGGATTAATTCTTTTAGTCAGTGCTCTAAGCTCCTTTGAGCTTTTGGCTTGTCTGATTCCCTCATAATTGTTTACTGTCTTTGGGCTTCTTCTCCTATCTTCAACTCAAACAACTCCAGCAATAGATCGATCATTCGGTCTCTTTGTTGTTTGATACTTCACTGAAGCATTTTTGTGTTGCCTCCAACCTCTGATGGTTTTTCTCTATTAAGCACTCTAGCTCTGCCTCTCCAACCTCTAATTGCTATCTCCTATCAAGCGCTCTGGCACACCGAGCTTCCCAATGGGCTCCTCAATGCTCCAAATCTTCCCACACATTCACTTCGCGCTGTGGACTACCCTCTTGGAAAATTCTCAGCATCCAAGCCTCTCTGTGCTTCTAGAGATTCCTCTGTCCCTGCGCTGCCTACTTATGCCTCTTAATCGTGCTCCCAGACTTAGCCCACCCAACAATATTTGACATTCATGGCTTAAAAGCCAAATTGGGCTACCTGTTGGTTTTCCCTTTCAAGCTCTGCAACTTCTGGCTTTGGTCCACTCAACTCCCTCTTCTAGTGTTCAATAATCATGGCATAATACCTTTAGGGTAGGCGGCCACCTGTTCCGTAATAGAATGGTACTATCAGTGCTCGGAATCCTTAGTAACAGTCGTTCTCTATTTACATAGAGAACACTATGAAAACATGGGAAAGTCCATAGAAAACATAGTTCCCTGACTTCAATTTTTTCATAAATGCACCCTAAACTCCCATCGGGTCCGCCCACTATCACTGTCACAATGTTGCATGGTCTAAAGGCCCAATGCTCCCTTTTGGCTTTTCTCTGATCCAATCTCCAATCTCCGATCGCTCTGATCGGAGCTATCGCATCTTGGCGTATCAACCCATTAGAATTTCGACATATCATCAGTTCCGTGGCCCAGAACCCTTAAGCTTCCTTGATCGCCGATCAATGATTAGATCTTGACCGTTGCTTCCCTTTGCCGATTCGATGATTGTAATGCACTCATCACAATTGGCCCATTGTACATCTTAAAACCTCAAGGCACTGGTTTTTCTCCCATGGATCTGTGCGATGCAATAAAGTGGCAATCACTTATTGCAATCGCTGATGGCCCAAGGTCCTTCCCTTTGAAATAATTGCGATGCGATATTTAATGATGATCGCTCAAATAGGGCCATGTTTCCCAATCCTAGCATGCCATGTGTCTGTTGTGGATTGGCCCATGAGCCTATACTAAAAATCAAAATTTTCAATATAGTTCAAAATTTAATGAAATTGCCTCCTTTTCTAACGACATTGGGCAATTTTCATTTTACAATAACTCCATCCAGAGTCCATTTTGGTCCGTTCAAATTGTGAAAGATTCAGAATGAACAGATCTATGAAATGGGACTATTTCTGAGAGTAGATTGCAATTTTGATTTTCCTCTGATTTACAAAGGATTTGTACCATTTGGCACCTTCTACCTCTTATATGAAGTCTTTTAGACTTACAAGTTTATCCAGGGTCCATTTTTGGATCACGCCTTCCCACTAAGAGAACTTTTGGTCTCCAAAAGACTGATATATTGATATGAGTAGTAAATGAGAGTTACTCACCCTCTTCTTTGAGCCTCCCTACACTTTCCTTTGCATAGTGCCTTTGAACCGTAGTTTCTGACCACTTCCCTTCTTAGATGGGCTGGTCTTCCTGGGAAGAACTGTCTTCCTGCAGAACTCCTATTGAATGGTTATAGAAGGTAGTTTTGAGCTTCTATGTCTTGATCATTATCTAGGGTGGCTCAAACAAATGTGAAGTACATCTGCTCCACAAAACTTTCATTTGTACCTGTTGACAAGCTGCCAATAACAACTGTTAACAACAATAGGCATACAGACAACAATTGCATGGACTAATTCCTGCTTCAACAAAAGAAACAGATTTCACATCTTGTGAACACCTCTATGTTTTACATCTGCATACAAATGATGGACTAGATAACAAGCCCACAAAACATGCCTTTAAACAGATGACCCTTAAGTCAAGCATGTAGAAAAAGACCATTAGGACTCTTTTCCAAAAGATGAAACAATTTCATCACTATCTCCACCAAATCAAATTTACATGCATGTTCACAAAAACAAGGAAACATCAACATCCCTGTGTTCATGCACATCATCTCATGCATGCATTTCATCCTTCAACTTTCTCTTAAGCACATTGTACTTTCGAAGCTAAAATAAAATATAATGTTGCAGCAAGAAAGTGAGCTTCCCACTCAACTTCTCCATTCACCTTCTTGGTAAAATCTTGCAACTTGCATTCCATTAACAAAGAAATGCAAATAGATGCATCAATAGACATGAAATCTTAATTGGATAAGAACTCTAACCATTTCTTACAAATCCATTTCAAATGTCCTTCTTTTGTCTGCACATCAACATCAACATGTGGATCATCCTGAGACACATCATTCATGGAATTTTCCTTTCCATTTATGCCATTCTCTCTTTCCACCTTCTCCTTCGGCTTTTGTGGAAGCATTGCTGGATTCAGAGTCCAACACCTTTTAGAAAGATGCCCTTGCTTATGGCAGTAAGCGCAACACATATGCATCCTCTTAATAACATGATTTGTTTTGTCCAATGGACCTTTGGCTTTTTTCTTCTTTTCCTTCAAAAGCTTCCTATATGTGGCCATTCTCTTCCAACATATGGAAACATTATGGTTATCCAAACCACAAAAGGAACATGCAATTCTTTCCCATATCTATGTGGAAATTGATCATGTTTTGCAAAATCAAAAGGACTAAGGTTAGAACCAGATTTATACCTGCCTCTTTCACCTTTATTTCCTTCACGAGGAGGTGAAGAAAATGAAGAAGTGGCTCCCTTTGGAATCCCATTAATCTCTTCAAGGCTGTTAGAGTTTCCACAACTCTCTGGTTCAAGGGTGTGCTTTTGAACACCTACACCCTGCAAATTGTGTTTCACGCCATTGCATTCCTCCTGAACACAATCTTCACACTCTTGAGATAGAGGACCTACAATGAAACTCCTTGGAATGGTTTTAATGGCCTTCATGGGAGCTTTGGAACATTCTCCATAAGACTATCCATAGCCAAGACCCAAATACTTAGGCATTTCCTCAATCATTATTGGTTCAATATTACCTTGTGCATGCTTTCTGAAGCCCTTGCCTTCATAGCGCATCTTGGACACTAGCTTGGAACCTATGCCTTTAGTATGTTTCTCAAAAGAACCAATACAAGCATTCTTAGAAGAATTTGAAGACAAACTAGAATGGCTTACCTCTTCTTCAAATTGATACTTGAATAAGGCTTCTTAGGTAACAAAGAGCTGTGACTCCAACTCATGCATCCTTTTCAGGTTCATATTTGCAATATGAAGTTACCTCTCCATTTCCTGTAATTTGTCAGAAAGCATCTGCTTCTCTTCCTCCATGGCATTCAACTGCTTTCTAAGCATGCTGCTCTTCCTTCCATCCTCATACATTTCTCTCACCATATCTATCATGGTGGACAATTCTTGCTTCATGTCTTCATCAAAGGGTCTTGTGAAGAGAGCATAATTTGAGGACCCACTTGTAGAAGTTGTCATTATGCCAATGAACAAAAAAACTTCAACAAGATAAATAAAGAGCTTGTTTTAGCAATCTATTGCAACAAACCTCTTGTGCTTTGGATTGCCTCTCCAACCTCTGGTGGCTAGCTCCTATCAAGCGCTATGGCTTCCCAATGGGTTCCTCAACACTCCAACTCTACCCACGCATTCACTTCACGCTGTGGACTGCCCTCTTGGAAAATTCTCAGCGTCCAAGCCTCTTTGCACTTCTAGAGCTTCCTCTATCTCTGTGCTACCTGCTTATGCCTCTTAATCATGCTCCTAGACTCAGCCCACCCAATAGTATTTGAAATTCATGCTTTAAAAGCCAAATCTGGCTGCCTGTTGGCTTTTCATTTCTGGCTTTGCAACTTCCGTCTTTGGTCTGCTCAACTCCCTCTTCTGGCATTCAATAATCATTGGATAATACCTTTAGGGTAGGAGGCCACTTGTTCCATAACAGAATGGTACTATCGGTGCTTGGAATCCTTAGTAACAGTCGTTCTCTATTTACACAGGTTTACACAGAGAACGCTATGAAAACACGGGAAAGTCTATAGAAAACATAGTTCTCAGACTTCAATTTTTTCATAAATGCACCCTAAACTCCCATCGAGTCCGTGCACAAGTCATTGTTGCACTATTGCATGGTTTAAAGGCCTAGTTCTCCATTTTGGATTTGCTCTAATCTGATCTCCAATCTCTGATTGCTCCAACTGGTGCTATCGCATCTCGACATATCAGCCCATCGGCATTTCAGCATATCATCGTTTCCATGGCCTACAACCCTTAAGCTTCCCCGATCGCCGATCAGTGATCAGATCTTGACCATTGCTTCCCTTTGCCAATCTGATGGCTGTAATGTGCTCATCACAATTGGCCCATCGCACATCTTAAGTCCTCTAGGCACTGGTCCTTCTCCCATGGATTTGTGCGATGCGATAAAGTAGCAATCGCTTATCACAATCGTTGATGGCCCAAGGTCCTTCCCTTTGAAATAATTGCGATGTAATATTTAATGATGATCGCTCAAACAAGGCCACGTGGCCCAATCCTGGCCTGCCATGTGTCAGCTATGGATTCGCCCATGAGCCTATACTAAAAATCAAAATTTCCAATACAGTTCAAAATTTAATGAAATTGCCTCCTTTTATAAGGACATTGGGCAATTTTCATTTTACAATAACTCCTTCATCCGGAGTCCGTTTTGGTCGGTTCAAATTGCGTCAGATTTATAATGAATAGATCTATGAAATGGGACTATTTCTGAGAGTAGCCTGTAAATTTTATTTTCCTCTGATTTACAAAGTTTTTGTGCCATTTGGCACCTTCTACCTCTTATATGAAGTCTTTTAGACTTAGAGGTTTATCTAGGATCCATTTTTGGATCAAACCTTCAAAGAGAAGTCTAAGGGTCTTGAACTTGGACAAAAAATCTTCAATGAAAGAAAAATTATTGGGGTCCAATGTAAGAAACTCATTTTCGAGTTGATGGGCTCTAACTTCATTTTTGATTCCAAAAACTTTATTGAGCTATTTCATTGCTTCATTAGGGGTATCAATTTCTGTGATATGGAATCTAAGGTATGGAGAAGTAGACATCCCTATCAACCCACGTGATTGATCTTGCCTATTTTTCCATTTGGATGATTATCTTCATCTTTAGGTTTAGTTTCTTGGCATGAGGCTATTCTGTAAAGACCTTTACTTCTAAGTAAATCCACAATGTAGGACCACCATTGGAAGTAGTTGGTGTTGTCATGAATAACTTGGCATGGAATTTCCATTTTTACAAAAATTGAAGCTGTAGATACTGAAACTAAGTGTTCCAATGGAAATATGTCGAAACATTAGGCCGATTAAAAAAAAGGCTCTAAAAACAACTTCCGGATGAAGAAGTTATGGTTTTTTGAAGAAACATTATTGAAGATGCCGACGAAGTGCGTGAATGTGCAGAAGTGAATGATAATGTTAGATTTTGTTTTTAAAATTCCCCCCCCCTCGTCCCCCCGGTCCCCTGGTCCCCTCCTTTCCAAACTTAATCTAATTATCTCACTTTAAAAAAGGATTTTATGTAACTCACTTTTATAAGTAAGTGAAAGTCACTTTTACAATGGTACTTTATGAGCTACCCACTAAATTGTAACTTAAATAAAAGATAAAGGGACTTTAGAATTATAAGTGATTCACTTTTTATAATGGGTGAGAACACTTTTACATAAATTAACGTTAAAACATAAGTTACATGTGCTTTTTCAAAAAGTAACTCAACAAAAAGAAAGAATTGAACTCAATACCTCTATTCTCATAAAGTAAATTTGGACCAAGTGAGCTAGTTTAAAAGGTTAGTAATTCTTTAAAAAAAAGAAGGTTTTTTTTTTTTTCAATCACTGAAGATTTAGGGTGTGTGCTTACTTGAAAAAGCCCTTTTTGCCTACAAAAAAAAATACCACACAACCCAACATGAAAATATAAAAAAAACCAAACCTTATGGCTTGAAGTTAGCTTTTGCCTGAAACTAAATATTTTCCTCAATGTTTCTGATTTTTCGAGATCACACTAAGGCATAGCATAAAAGACCATATGCATGAGAAAAATGCTTCCTTTATGTTTGCGATTTTCCCAGATCGCACAAAGTTGTTGGGAAAAGAGCATACACAAAAATGAAAGGTATAGATTCGATAATATAAGATAGAGAGATAAATAAACCGAAATAAACAAAGAGATAAATAACTAAAACTACAAATAAAGACTGTATACCTCCAAATCTTAAAAATGACGTAGCTAGGGCTACCAAAAAACTTTTCGCATGAAATGAAAGGGGTTCATCACTATAAAATATGCTCCTAATGTAATAGAGCAGTCCTCTCGGCCCAAAAGTGGTCAGAAACAATAGATCTAGGAAATGACAGCCAGATGTAGTTGTACCGGCTTCCGATTTGTATCACCAATGGATGCAACCCTCAAATAGATATGATACCATGTAAGAATTTACATGGTAAGTTCCTCAGATAGAACACCAAAGGAAACAACTCACAAACAGATCACAAATCAATACACCAATATTCTTGACGTGGTTAAAACCCTCAAAGAGGGAAACAGTCCACGACCTGAGCCAACATGGGCACTTAAGGAAATTTATTAATAAAAGAAAGAAAATTTACATAAGCTTCTCTCGTGAACGGTCACCTTACAAATGACCCTCCATGCTCTTTAAATAGAGCTCATGGACCAATTGAGTGTTAAGCCAAGGATCAAGTGTCGGTAATATCAAGGAGAGAATCAACTGTTGGATCACTTCATGTCTAGAACATATCGTGGCCATTGTATTGTAATTTACAAAAGTACATAGTAAAGAAACACACTTTACCTAACTCTACACTAGACCGAGTTATACTTAACTATTTCCTATGTGTCGGAATATCCTAACATCCCCCCTTCATAACAACTTGGGATAAGATTGAAAGGTGTACACAAATGACACACTAGGAGAAGGAAGGAGGCATAGTAATCAAAACCTTATTGACTACTTCAACTTAGCCATTGACCCATGGATAATATGGAGTCAAGCTATCATGGTGAAGGCAAAACTGAGAAATTAACTCTACCATCATGTGCTGATGAAAATGTGATCCATGGTCAGTCATGATAGTTTGAGGGAAACCGAAACATACTATAACATCGTTAAAAAGGAACTGCACGACTGTAATACCGTCAACATTATATGTAGGTATCACCTTTGCACATTTCATAAAATAGTTGATGACGATGATGATATAACAATGCCCCCAGCCGAGTGAGGGTTACATGTCATGAAATCCATGACCCACTTGGGAAATGGGCCAATGATAATTATTGGGTGTAGGGGTGCGGGTGGGGTGCACTATTTGCAGTTGAAAATCTGGCATTCATGGCATTTTTGGACAACTAGAATGCAATCTTTGAAGATAGAAGGCCAAAAATAATCGGTGCGAAGGATCTTCTAAGCAAGGGAATTTCCAGACATATGACCACCATAGGCACTAGAGTGGCAATCATTTAGGACCCACTCATCTTCTTGAAGGCTGAGACATCTATGAAGGACAGAGTCCACACCGAACCGATACAAGGTATCACCGAGGATCCGATAGGGTTGGGACAGATGTCGGATCTAGCATCAGTCCAATCGGGACAACTCAGATCAGAAGGTCTAGGTTTGGAGATAAACAATAATGTCTCCATACTAGGGGTTAAGAGTTCTGATCAAAAACACTGTTTCATCAGGTATTTTCTTAGTAAAAATGGTTGGGGTGCTTGCAGACGGAAGAGCACAGATTAACTCAACAAAGACAAGTGATTTCTTTGATTTGGTAGTAGTGAATTCCAAATCAAACTCTTGTAGGATGATGATCCATTTGGAGTATTTATCCCTGAGTAAGTGACAAGTCAATATACATTACATGGGGTTACAATAAGAAATTATGGTGGTTTTCCTTAAAAAGATATAGAGTTAAAATATTTGGATGGCATGAACTACCACCAAAGTAAGCTTCTTGACATGAGCATAGAAAGACTTAGTATCAATAAGATTTGGGCTTAGATAATAAACAACGTGCGTGTTGCCATCATCGCTGTCCTAAACTAACACCATAGAAATGGTGTTATATTTTTTTTTTGCTGAAGAAAGAATAAATCCTTCTATATCATTGAGTCAAAAAATAGTATATAGTGTGTACAAACACCCACCCAACGTCAAAAATCAGAAAAGAAATAAAAGCTTAAGCCACTCAAGACACAACCAAACGGCTTTACATCTAAAAGTTCGAGCCTTAGAAATAACTAAAAAGCAATTAAGTCTAACCCTCAGAGAACCCGCAAAAAACCAAACTAAAAGAACCGTCCCATCAAATTAAGAATATCGATGGCAGAGGAGAAATATGCAAAGCCAACGAGACCGATGATTAATGGTCCTGCCCCACCAAGATTCTCAAGCCAGGTCAACCGTTGATTCACTTCAACTGAATCCAATGGATGAGAATGATTTCACGCGGGACAAGACATAGCAACTTTAGTCCGCGATGGAGGGCGGTTTTCGGAACCCCTCCCCTGCCACGTGTCGCAAGATGAAAGGAATCATTGCGAAAACGCCAAAAGCATTACCAATTTGAGAGTGGCGTGATCAGTCAAAAACCACCCAGGAGGTAGTTTTGCACATCTGAACTCCAGTTGCGGAGTAACCGGGATCCTCTTGCAAATGATAAACTTCCTCACCATGATCTGGGAGGTAGTGAGGTTAAGATTCTTTCCACCGAGAAAAGACTTAACAGAAATGGTGTTATCATTTGCAGCCAAATATAGGAAATAATCACGGCGGTAATCGGGGGGGATGGAGTAAAGGAGCACTAAGCAGGGCTTTATTTAAAGCATCAAAGGATTCTTCAAAACAGAAGAACGTGGAAGTGAGACATACTTCAACCAGATGAGCGGTATCCGGATCTGTTAAGCGATTGATCACTTCCATGGCCTCTTTTATAGGAATGCAAGTGTACAAGGAGACCACATCAAAGCTGACTAGAATGTCTTCGGTCATTGCCAGGGTGGATCAGTTCCATCATCGCAAGTTAAAGGAAGCTATTTAAATTGAACGTAGACTCGACAATCTCAACAGAGATGATGGTTGGAAGGTCAGTAGAAGTTGGATCCTTGCTCTGTTGTCTTAGGGTTTCTTCCTTCCCTCTCTGTTCATCCAGGGTGCTTTCTTCTTGGTCGTTCAGTTTAATCTTCTCGAGTATTCTAATATTATTAAGGTATATACGTTTTTAGCTATTAATCCTATTTGATTTTACCATTTTTTGATGAAGGTCCTTTTCCTGGGTTGCTTGTTAATTAGTTTATTCATAACGTCATTATTATTGGGGTATCTATATTATGATGTATTCTTATATTTATGTTATTGT